>KN503936.1:5757-16468 GCA_000787155.1 Scartelaos histophorus | reverse complement strand
AAAAGAAACTTTTTTTTTTTTTTTTTTGCAATAACAAAACAATTTCCTCCAAATACTGTTAATATTTCGAGGGGGAAACATTTGTCGGCTGTAGCGTCCTTTTATCCGAACTGTCTTTGAACGCAACTGTGGAAAAGCAGATTATTTTGTCAGGAATTGAATCTTCAGGCGTCAAAGGTGTAGAAATGTCGCCTGTATAAAAAAATATGTTTAATTTTAGCATCTGAAGACAACATTTTTCTCACTGAGATTTGATTTGCTTCGCCACTAACACCTTTTCATGGCCGCTTTATTTTATCATTTTTTATTGTTTCGTGTTTTTTTCCTGGTGCTTGTCACTGGGAGAAATATTGCAATCTTGTTTTTTTTTTTTGTTTTTTTTTATAGTTTGTCACCAATCTTTATCAGCTGATCCATTGAAAACAAAAAAAGGAATAGAAAATGCAAATTGTGCGTTGTTTATTACAGAACAGAGAAAAGGGGAAGAGAAAATATTGTAAGACATCGAAAAGGTAATTTAAGTGTTGTTTTTTGCAAAGTATGAAACTAAATGCAGTGGTTGACCAATAAAATCTACAATCATCGCGTATCTAAAGTTTTAATATCCAAATAATCCAATTTTCCCTTCACTTCTGTCCATTTAAAACATCAAGAACTGCGGTTTTCCGAACGTCTCATGTCTTTTTGTCCTTCTACGGAGGCCTGGAGGCACATGTTGAGAGCGGCTTTACAGTTATTACAGTCTAAGCGTTTTACTTTTACACGTGGAGAGAATAGCCAGTTGTTTTAGAGGCTTGCATCTGCGTACTGAGGACCACGGCGGCTCAGACGGCGCCGAATAAACCCACATCATCATCCACGGGAACCTGACGGGAACCGGAGATGTGCGAAGATTCCCAGAGACGACGACGCAAACTTTCAGCAAGTGTACATGGCCGTAAAAAAAAAAAAAAAGATTAAAATATTTTGTGCAATTTATAAATCTTTATCCAATCCACTTTCCTGGCCATCTATGCCTGTCCGTACATGGGAGTGGATCTCTGCTTCACTGTGGTTCTCCTCGAGGTTTCTCGTTTTTGTTTTTTTTTTGGAGTTTTTCCTTGCCGGAGAAGGAGGGTCTAAGGACAGGAGATGCTGGGACAATTATCACTTGCCTTTGTTGTTGGCTATGCCTGTCCGTACATGGGAGTGGATCTCTGCTTCACTGTGGTTCTCCTCGAGGTTTCTCGTTTTTGTTTTTTTTTTGGAGTTTTTCCTTGCCGGAGAAGGAGGGTCTAAGGACAGGAGATGCTGGGACAATTATCCACTTGCCTGCTTGTTGTTGGACATTCTGTATTTTTGAATTATGACTCTTATTCTGCTTCATTCTCTGACATCTCTGTTTGCTGAATTAACAGTCCGCCGAGATAACTACAAAAATAAATTGAACTTTATTTATACAGCACATTTCATAAAAAAAAAAAACAGTAATTGAACAATGATAAAATAAGCGCTCAGGTTTATACTAGTCTCAAAACAATAAGACCAGTAAAGTGAAATAAGCTCAAAACAAGGAGTAGAAATACGACCAATAAAATGGAGAAAAAAATAAGAAAAAGACACAGAAAGGAGATGCATGGTGTTAAAAGGCAGAGAATAAAAGACGAGACTTAAAACACTCGACTGTGGGAAAGCATGAATATTTTGGGAAGTGATTTTGACACATGTAGGTTATTATGTGTATTTAGATTTTAATTTAATCAGTTTTACGGCTAAACATGCAGGTTTACGTTGCGTTAAGTTAGGTTGTCAATGTCTGTCCTCTCTGCAGGTTAAGGCTCTGGCAACACAGATTCAGTTGTGATTGTAGCACTTTACAGTACATGCCCTTTAAGAATGTTGAATGAAAAAAAATATATATATATATACACGACAAATCAACAGCAAAAGATCAATTATTTTCTGTCAACTGGACAAAAGTTTAAAAGTGAATATGTTTCACAACTGAAACGAGTGGCTTCTTCAGTTAACTGCACTGAAACTAACACGTGTATTAGTTTACAGTTTCTGTTTCTGAGCCAAGTCTATTGAACTGTGTGAACTGTGTGAACTGTGGCTGACTCATATTCGGACCAGAACTCTGAAACCTTTCTCTACTTTGACAGGATTGAATGTTTCTTTTGCTATGGATCCTACCTGCCGACTGAGGGATTACACAGACAAGACAGATCAATAGCATCTCCATGGAGTCGAGGTGGCACAGAAACCCAAAGTCCAAACAGCGGTTTTAAAAGCAGAAATAACCTATACAATGTGATTTAGCTATTCTGTTTTTCTGCATTTATTATTTAAAGCTGCTTTGCGTAACTTCTCTGGTGTAGGATCAGTTAAATGCTTTTCTCCATGACTTTGCTATTGCTTTGCCCTGAACGTCTTACAGTACGAAAATAAAAGATTCTTTCTTCATGGAGACTAAACCAGACCAAGGTACAGGTCAGATCTGTGGAGAGGCGACCCCACAACACGGTTTTTGTAGGTATTTTTGAGCTATAAAACCATCTGTAATTCGATAAGCTGTTTAATGTCATACTATGGAACATTCCAGGGAAAGCAGTGACATATCCATATAAAAATAAAGCAGGTGATGGACGCAGAAGAACTTTTACAATGTGAAAAGAATCTAAAAAGGCTGAGTAATCCGTGAGCAGTGCACACTCACCATCACAGCCTCGTTCCACCTGGCCCACCCGGTGGAGGGCGTCTGCGATCAGGTCGGGCAGTCTCCCGTTCAGGTCCACAGAGGCCAGGCAGCCCTGGTACCCGTCCCGGGACGCGATCAGTTTGGGCAGATTACTGTACATGTTCCTGTGCACGCCACCGATGTACAGCTCTCCTGCAAAACACAACAGCACACACATATTTAACTTATTTTTGAATATGAAAGGCAGGAAATCACAAGCTATACAAGGGTAGTATTCGTAGTTCAAGTTGTGTACAGATGGGTTGCACAGCAGTAGTAGTATTATTAGTAGTAGCAGTAGTAGAAGCAGCAATTATAAGCAGCGTAAAGGAGTATAAATGTAGCTACACTTGTGATTTTGTAGCAGCAAGCGTTTGTGGATGTAGTACCGTATTTTTGGGGCTATAAAGTGCACCGGATTATGAGGCGCAGTATCAAATAATATGTCAGTTGTGTCATTGTCCACACATAAGGAGCATCGGATTATAAGGCGCAATAAGAGAAACAAAACGCGTGTCGGATAAATCGAACTTTATTCAGGTCATTTACAATAACTCTCAGTTGTAGCTAACACAAAAATACAAGTTTAACAGTTGGTGATTTGGGCATCAAACATGCCCGGATCCTCTCAACATTGTTCAGTTTTAACACAAAATTACAAAACCTGAAATCTGCATGGTGCATGTCTCTTAACAGGTGCATTTTGGGTCCTTGTACAGCACACGGCAGAACTACCGGTATGTTGCACAGTCGCCCTATATGTGGCCAACATATTACTCCTCCTGACTCGCCCACTAATACCTTATTAGACTAATGTGGACAACATCAAATCGGTAGGAGGTTAAACACAACCAAAGGTCATACATAAGGCCACTGGAAAAATACGGTAGTTGTAATAAATGCAGTAGTTGTACACTTAGAGTATAAATGTAGTGTGTGTAATCATAGAATATGCAGAAGTAGAAGTAAAATACAATAATATTAGCAGTAGTGCGGTTGGTATGAGCCACAGTTTATAACAAAAGTACATGGATTGAAACTGTACACAAAGCCAAATCTCTGTTTCAAACCAATAGTGTTTGGTGTTGTTCGAAAAGTCTGTCCTGAGCCTCCATCTTCCCTCAGTATTGTTTTATTAAAGGCCAAATGAGCCCCTCAGTGCACGTTCAGGGAGCAGCTCTGGGAAGGCTTCCAGACGGAGGGATGAAGAGACGGAGAGAGAGACGAAGAGAGAGGAGGAGGAGGGAGATAAGAGAGAGGAGGAGGGAGAGGTGAGAGACGAATGGAGAGAGATGAGACAGGCTGTGGAAGAGAGGAAGAAAAGGAAGGGAGAGAGTGAAAGAGCAGAGAACTATAGAGAACAAAAGAGAGAGGGAGAGAAAGAGGGGTAGAAAACGAGAAAGAGACAGAAGAGAGGGAGAGAGAGTGAAAGAAATGGCATGAGAAGAGACTGAGCAAGAGACAAAGACAGAGGAGAGGGAGGAGAAAGAGAAGATAATAGAAGAGGGGGAGAGGAGAAGACAGAAAGAGAGAGAGAGAGTGAGCGCAAGAGTAAGAAGAGAGAGAAGGAGAGTAGACGATAGAAGGAGGAGGAGACAGAACAGAAGAAAGAATGAGAGAGAGAGAGAGAGAGAGAGAAGACAGTAGAGAGAAGGAGAAAAGAAGACAGAAAAGAGGGAGAGAAGAGAGAAAAGGTGAGAGAGTAGAAGAGAAGGAGAGTAGAAGAGAGGGGGGAGAGGAGGAGATAGAAAAGAAAGAAAGGAAGAGTATGAGAGGAGAGAGGAGGAGATAGAAGAGAGCAAGAAAGAGGAGAAGAGAAAGAGAAAAAGATTGAGAGGAGTTAAGTTTGTGCACATTACATTTGTGCGTGTTAAGTTTGTGTATGTTACATTAATGCGTGTTCAGTTCATGTATATTACATTTGTGTATGTTAAGTTTGTGTATGTTACATTAATGCGTGTTCAGTTCATGTATGTTACATTTGTGTATGTTAAGTTTGTGTATGTTACATTTATATATGTTACATTTGTGTGTGTTACATTTGTGCATGTTAACGTCATGTATGTTACATTTGTGTGTGTTCAGTTCATGTATGTTACATTTGTGTGTGTTAAGTTTGTACATGTTAGATTAGTGCGTGTTAAGTTTGTACATGTTAGATTTGTGCGTGTTAAGTTTCTGTGCAATACATTTGTGCGTGTTACATTTGTGCATGTTAACTTCATGTATGTTACATTTGTGTGTGTTCAGTTCATGTATGTTACATTTGAGCGTGTTACATTAGTGCGTGTTAAGTTTGTACATGTTAGATTTGTGCGTGTTAAGTTTGTGTGCATTACATTTGTGCGTGTTAAGTTTGTGTGCATTACATTTGTGCGTGTTAAGTTTGTGTGCATTACATTTGTGCGTGTTAAGTTTGTGTGCATTACATTTGTGCGTGTTAAGTTTGTGTGCATTACATTTGTGCGTGTTAAGTTTGTGTGCATTACATTTGTGCGTGTTAAGTTTGTGTGCATTACATTTGTGCGTGTTAAGTTTGTGTGCATTACATTTGTGCGTGTTAAGTTTGTGTGCATTACATTTGTGCGTGTTAAGTTTGTGTGCATTACATTTGTGCGTGTTAAGTTTGTGTGCATTACATTTGTGCGTGTTTAATTTGTGTGCATTACATTTGTGTGTGTTAAGTTTGTACATGTTAGATTTGTGCGTGTTAAATTTGTGTGCATTACATCTGCATTACATTTGTGTGTGTTACATTTGTGCATGTTAAGTTAATGTATGTTACATATGTGCGTGTTACATTTATGCGTGTTAACTTCATGTATGTAACATTTGTGCGTGTTTAATTTGTGTGCATTACATTTGTGCCTGTTAAGTTTGTGTGCGTTAGATTTCTGTGCGTAATGTTTGCACAGTGTTTGTGTGTGAGAGAAAGTGCAGGAGAAGAGGAGAGATAGTGCGAGCGTCGAAGCGACAGAGAGAAAGAGGGATGAGAACGAGCAGAGGATTGACATCTTAAACGCTCGGCGGGAGAGTTTGGGGAGCGATGCTGTGGAGAGGCGTCCCCCTGACAAACGCCCGTCATTACTCCACACGATTACATGAATTAAAGACGGGCCGGGACCTGACGAGGACCGAGGGGACCGCAGACCACAGCTCAGACTGACAGGCAAAGAGCACCACAATATATTCAGAGATCATCTTCGGAGCTAAAATACTAAACAGAGGTATTGTCAATCACGGGGTGGCTAACGTAGAATTAATTTGTTTGGGAAAATCGACAAAAGCTACACCGCTCCGGCGCTATCGTAGACTGTATAAAGAGCTGGACTAAAGGCCGCCACACACTACAGGATTTTTATTTTTTTTAAACGATTTTTAGACATGCGACAAAAAGCAGACACCGCAACACGAGGAGAATCTTAAGACCGCAGTGGGATATGTCTGCGTAAAACAGGCTATAAAGTTGTAAAACCACTCGCTTTGAGATTTTTTTTTTTGCAGACAGACATGCAGCAGCCTTGTAATTATGACGACCAAAACAAAACGAATCAAAATCCATCAACTCTGGACGTGTTGGGTCCAGATAAACATCAGCCAATAGAAAACGACTATCTTTTTTTCTATTAGCTCTTGGATTCAATCAAACTCTCTGCTCTTCTAGTGTAACTGAGTCTCTGGGATTACGTGGTTTACGTTCGGCTCTTACACACTCCACAGACGCAAGACGCTGTTTACTAAACCAATGCGGCGGTTCTTAGCGGCTTTTTCCAGCTGGAGCTTCCTCACAGTTTGCACAAAGTTTGTCGCAACGACGAGAATCCACGACCAGTTCACCGCAAAAGAAAGTCCGTTTATGAGGTCGCCGAAAGGAGAAGAGAAGAGGAAAAGGAGCGAATCCAAACAAAGGTGATTCTAGGAGATTCATTCCAGCGATGGCGTCACTGAAGCAGACGAGGGTCTAAAGACTGACGCGCTGGAGCTAAATTACTTCTGGACAGGAAACTTCTGCTCATCATTGGGAAACGTACTTTATTTCCAAGAGCTCGACAGACGTTTTTCAGGACACAAATTCAACATCCTGTATCTGAAAACCTGATTTTCAATGCAAAGAAAAAGTCCTTTGCTGCTGCTTGTTGTATTAGTCGTTGGTTAGTTGTATTTACAAGTCCTGTGCAGTGATGAGGAGAGAACTTATTTTCTACAATTTTCTAGGACTCTTCTGCCCCTCACGCCTGTTTTATCGGCTTTTATCGTAGCGTTGCTGATGTTTGGTGGTTACGATCTGACAGTAACACCACAAACAAGGAGCACAGCGGCTTCAAAATCACACACTAAGTCACATCGCGTCTCTCCAAAATTGGTCTATGCAGTAAAAGAATTTGCCCAAGGACACAATGACGACATTCATCTGCAGGAGCTGGAATCGCGCCGCCAAACCGGTAATCTGACCTCTCAACTGGTGACATTCCAATCAAGAGACACAAACTGAGAGGGAAAAACTTTTGGACACCCTTGAACTAGGACTAAACCAGGACTAATCAGAATTAAACCAAGAGAACACAAGAAAAATGTGTCTTTTTTAATAGTTTGAAGAGACTGGCAGCTGGATCAGATCACTTGGAAGGCTTTAGGTTCAGGCCTGACAATGGACAAAAGACAATGGTTGAATCATCATAGAAACAGCAATCCAGACTCTTGACATAAAGTTGAGTTTCTCTTCTTCTTCCTCGACGATATCGCTCAATTGTTCCACGTTTCGAAATACAATGAAGCCCTTGTTTCACTCAAACATAAAAGGCAACATCTATTCATCTTTAAGTCCAATTATTCCCCCCTCTCCCACTGTGAGACTGCAGCTTTGTACCCCAAATAATGAAAAGGAAAAAAAAGTGAAAATTATGAAAAACACAAAAGAGGTCCTTTGATGTGAGCGCGTGCACAAAAGAAAGAAAGAAAGAAAAAATAAAGCAGGGCTAGCAAGAAGCGCTAAAGGCATTACTCATCCCCAGAAATGCTTTATCTTTAAGGAGGCAGAAAATGAGCGTCAAAAAAACCAAAAACAACGCAAAATAAAGACAGAAATGATTTAAAGAAGCTGTACCTGTCTTAAAAAACATGTAAAACATAAGCTCATTAAAAAATTGAGAGAAAGAGAGGCCTAAGTGGACTTTTGCTGGCAAACTTACTAATAACTATCATGCTAACTCTGCATTTAATAATTCTCAGACAATAAAATCCTTTACAGTTAGAGGAGGTCAGTACACAGATGACTTATTTTACTGTTTGTACAATTTATCTGTGCAGTAGGGCAGGAAAAAAGTTAAAATTTTGAGGAAAAAACAAAAAACAAAACAAATTTGGTACAGGCTTGTTAAGGTAGAAGAAAATTTGTATCAAGAAACAATATTTAAAGACGTAAACTGCTAACACATCATATACACGGTGTCCCCAAAAAAATTTACATCATTCTTGTGCCTTAATAACCTCAAATCTTCACAGAATTTATAGAAAAAGATCAAGCTAGTTTATTTTGTTGTATTTTTGTTCAGCTTTCAAGTCATTTTGCATCTTGGAATCTGCTCGCACACAGTTACCCAAGACTGTGCAGCCTTCAATGCAAAATTTGGAAAAACTTCACTAACTGGAAAACAAATTTGGACTTGGTACCAAAAACCAAAAGCAAAGAATCATTTCTGCATAATGGATAATGTTAGCGGAGACATGCTACAGCGCGTTTGGCAACGGCTCAACTAACAAACTTTACCATATTTAACTCTTATAAAATCAGTCCCATAATAAACTTAAGATGTTTAACTTCTTTTATTGAGCTAGTCTTAATTTTCAAGATAATTGCTTTTAAAATTATGTAAAAAAATTTGTGACACGCTGAAGATGTTTAACTTCTTTTATTGAGCTAGTCTTAATTTTCAAGATAATTGCTTTGAAAATTATGTAAAAATTTCAGGAAACGCTGTATTTAGATCAGAATGTTACCTTTTATTGTTCTGAAAATGCTTTATTCGCCCAAAAACAACTTAACATGTTTAATAAGTTTCATTTTTGACATGTTGAGCTCCGCCTTCCTTTGCTCTCCAACACTGTCAGGTTTGTGAAGCTGTAGTATATCGTTTTATTTCATTCGCTTTTAAATTTATTGAAAATTGTTGTGAAGAAACATAGGTGATGCAAAGTTGGACAGAATTTTACAGCTAACCATAAGGAGGGTTTGAATATGGCTTGGAAGAGATCGCTAAATTACTCAAACATGCATCTAAAACCACTCTGAGCACGTTTTTGATGAGGAAATAACATTATAACACGGAAAAAAGCTAAAAAAAAAAAATCAACTGTGAATAAAACATGGTCTCTTAAATAAAAAAAGATTTCATCACTTTACAAAACGACTTTTCAAAGCCCAATAAGCCACAAGGTCGATTATATGTGGACTTTGCCTAATGGAAAGAGTCTGCAGCATTTGCCAACTTCTCTTTGGAATTAATGAGTACTTGACACTTCATATTTCCCAGCTGGGGCGAGCCGGCATTCCAATCAATACAATGAATTCGTTATCTGTCGCCCGCGCTGACGGATGTCCTGGAATCACACTAGAAAGATGGACCCGGGCCGCTGTGGAATCATGGGTAATGAAGTTTGTTATATGAAAACAGCGGACAGGGCATTTTCAAGATGGAAACGATGAAAAGTCGGAGGAGTTACAAGCGTGTGGGAGGTACGTAGGGCTGGGAATAGCTGGGTTCCTAACAGTTTTACATGATACACAATAATGTTTATGATATTTTTTTTATATATTATGATCTGTAAAGAAGCAAATACATTTTTAAAACTCCTGCAAACATTTAAAGGTCATTTTTATTATGCAGATTTAACTTTAAGTGAGCTTTAAGTCATGTTAAAATGTGATTAGCGCATTAAAAACAGTTGTGTTTTGTTTCATTCACACATGTTTGAGTAACCCTGCATTATTAGTCTGTCGACATCGTCAAAGCTCAAAATGCTCTGTTCAACCTTGTGATGTCACGAAGCGGATGTTTTTAAGTTATTAGCTACTGTTTAGCTTTATTTCGCAGAAGAAACTACATTGACCATGATCCTTTTCTCCATTTCAGCACATTTTGTTATTTAAACACTTTTAAATCTTCGTTCTTTTAGTTATGCAAGAACCAAAAAGGAAAAAGCAGCATATTCACACAATTCAGTTAACTTCCACAACATATCGCACTCAATATCGTACCGTACATATGGTGAAAATATGAAGATCGAGGGTTAAAATCATTCAAATGTTTCTACTGAAGGTGTATGTGGTTTAAAAACACAGTGGAGCACCTCCTGTTTTACCACATGACATCACAAGGTGGAACAGAGTGCTTTCTGTTTGAGAGAAAAACTCAAACTGAAATATGCAGGGTTTGTATGTTGAACTTGTGTGAATGAAACAAAACACAACTCCAGGTTTGTCTTTAAAGAGGAAACAACATTATAACATAGATCAGAAAATCACGTAATATGGAACCTTTTAAATAACCTTAGCAGCAAGATGGATTCTCACGATATTTGAGTTCACAAACTCATGAGAATCTAACCTGAGGCACTACTGCTGTACCTGAGTAGTAGTCGACCCAATCACAGGGCTTCTGTGTTTCAGACAACAGGATGATAACCTGAAGCACTCGTTAAGACTATAAATATCTTATATATTTACAGTTCATGGCCTAGACAGAACAAAACAAACATGGCGGCGCTGGCGGACGGTGATGGTGGCTTAAAACGCCCTTAATGCTCAAATTTGTATTGCAAAAACAGCTAAATTGGTTTATCAGCATCTTCCCTCCTCAGCATGACACTTCTGGTTGGTTTTGGTTTTACCTTGCGCAAGTTGGACGTCATTTTTGACAAGTTTGCTGTGATTGGCTAGAAAGACACTGGTGGGCGGGCACTTGGGGGCAGTTCGCTTAATCAGCTCGAGGAATT
>KN503932.1:12426-39461 GCA_000787155.1 Scartelaos histophorus | reverse complement strand
GAGCGAGAGACACGGAGCGGTGTGCAGGTAAGGCAACGTCTCTCTGCTCGTGCTTGATGTTTACATGTCTGCCACTAGAGAGGGGATGGGAGGCACGCGTACAACGGGATCAACCATTAATATCTGACGGATTATGATTCTGACAACTTGGCAGCCTGTTGCTCGTAGCGTAGTGCGTTGAGCATGTGGGTAGTCTTTGTTAGTCTGTCAGTGGAGCTGTTGGTTGACTTTGTGCAGCTTTTCCTCCTACAGTCACTCATTTGAATAAACAGCACATAGACTTTTGCATAAACTATTTGTGGACACTTAGCGTACTGATTATAAGAGCAGTTATGCATAAGGAAGCCACAGGGAAATGTTTCAGGAAGTTTTAATTTATTTATTTTGTTTGCTCTTAAAGAATAGATTTTAGATGCATGAAATAAAAAAAAGTAAAAATAATGATAATAATAATAAAAAAATGACACACTTTTTTGAAAACATATTAATAATTAATGAGTAAATAAATGATATATTTGTTGAAGCATTGAAGCAACATAAATTCTGAACTAAATCTGATCAAAGTATCAGAGTTGAGTTGATGCAAAGTTCATGAACTGCTCACAAGTACTGTCTTTTATAAAACATTTATAGCTGTGAGCTTCTCAAACCATCCTACATTATACTTAAGCCGGTTATTTTTATGCATTATGCCAACGCCAATTGAGCTTTGAGACATCCGATGACAGTGGACAAAGCTGCCTGTTAAAAGTCCACAGTTAACTTTGTGGCTTAACCGACTTCTGTGGCTCGTGACCATATCTTTTGCACCAGACACAAAGACAGGCTGAAAAATGCTGCAATTCAAATGGGTGTGAGACCTGAACTTTATTACCCACCACTCAAATGGGAGATTACTCTTCTCCACCCAGAGACTCATATGTGACATCATATTTCCTCCATGCTGCCATAAAGTAATACTTCCAACGAAAGAGTTGTAATGAGATCCCTGGAATTATTTTTTGCATTCTGTCTTTGCTGTGTAGTTGAGAAAATGAAATGCAAATGTGGATCAGACAAAGAAATCTGTTGAATATTCAGATTCTTCTCATTTTAGCTCAGATGGAGCAGTGCGTCGCTGTGTTTGTGCCTGCAGAAATCCACCTGTCAGAACTCAAAATGGAGAGCCTTCATTATCAATGTCAAATGAATCGGTGATAGCAACACAGACTGTTTGAACTGTACACATCAGAGTCTGTGTGTAGTGTTATTGCTCATTAAACTGTACAATGCATGTATGTTTCTGGCGGTAAAAGAAAACACACATGAACGTGCATATTGCGTTTAAAGAATCCAACCAAGAATCTTTTTCATTTGTATAACCACAATGATTACATAATAGAGTTAATAATAATATATTTTATTTAACAAATTTCAACATGCTGCAGTCAATTAAACTCAGACACAACGTACATGAGTAACAATATGCATAGAAACAACAATAGTATCTTGTGGGATTGATTGAAATGTGTGAAGAATCACCTCTACAGACTCCCAGTTGTACTATTGGAATAGATTGACAAGGCTACTGTTTTCTGAAGGTGAGCCAGTCAATGACTTCACCTCAAATGCTCCTCTTTTGAACAAAGATCTGTTTCTTGAAGCTGAGAAACTCTCACACACACTCCTGGTTGCCCAGCTGGATTTTCCATTTGGTAAGATCTGTGATATTCTCTGGAAACCTTTTTGCTGCGTCCGACTCTGACTTTATAGAGTAATGCAGATAAAAAGTGATGAATGGGTGGATGTATGATTTTCTCTCAATTGTGAAAGGTCTGTTGCCATATTTTTCTGTGGCTCTATGAAGACAGAGACACTGCTATATACAGTCTTACTTATGGGATGAAGCAAGACATTTGGCACCGTTTTGGATCATCAAAAATATTCCTTCATTATTATTATTTTTTATATTTTTAAGAGTTCTGAAATATATTTTTAGACTTTATTATCTGCTCTTTTTGCAATCTAGTAGGCCCATTTAGCCTCATTGCACTCTGCACAGTGACACGTGTAGGAAAGCAGCTGACCTTCTTAAGTGTCAATGAGCGCGACTCTAAATCTGTCCATGACATGTGCACCAGAAGTAGATGTCATAATAAGTCTTCCTTCACTTCACGCACAGTGCAGATGCAAAGTGTTTGTTTGGAGATTTTATTATCATCTGTTATGGCACGAAACAAAAAATATTGGTATGGTGTAACTTTGTATGCAAGATATTGAAGCAGCTAATGATACTGAGTAAAAATATAAGAGGCAGAGTTGAAGTAAGCTTAACATGGGGGTCTTCTGGAGGAGGGACATGGATGGATTCAATTCAATTTCTCTTTATTGTCACATGTGCATATACATACAAGATATACAGCACAGATGAAATCGCTGTCCTCTCCCACATCAGTGCAAACATTTAAAAACATTTAAAAAAGAAGAGAAAATGTGCAAACGACAAGAAAAAATAGAAAAGTGCAAACCAAGTAAACATTAAGTAACATTCAAATATAGACAGAACAAAACAGAAACATTCAAGTAGAGACAAAACAGAGATTACAGATGAAAGTGAGGTAGTGCTAATAGAAAAAAAAAAAAATATAATAACTAAAACAGTTATTGATTGTCCATATAAAAAATATAGAGATATATGTGCCAAATATATGAAGGATAGAATTAGGATGGAGTGCAATGAGCCGCCTTGTGTTAGATTTTATGGTGATACAGTCAGAGAAACCATACTGAGATGGCCTGGACTTGTACAGAGAAGGCAAAGTGAATCTACAATAAACAACATTTAATGGAAAAAAATATAGACTGAGATTGCAAGAAGCACAGATGAAGAAGAAATGGGAAAAAAATGACATTCTATATACAAAAATAGACTATCCTAGGGTCACTCAGGCTTCTTTTCCTGGTTTTGTTTCCTTTGCCTTTTTTTTCTTGTTATAAATTGACAAAATCCAATAAAAACAAAGTGACCAAAAAAAAAAGGCAAAGTAAATATACCTAATAATAAGTTTGCAGGCAGGGAAGGTAGAGGAATACTTGTGTTAATTGATTTAATCGTGTTATTTGAATGCTCTAAATGTGGGCTAGGATCAGAGATAAAGAAGAGGAAAGGATGTAAAGCAAAAAAAAGGTGCGACAACACAATAATCCATAATACTACTACTCCTATTTTGACTGTGCATGGAAACTTTTATTACCCTAATTTTGAATTCTAAATGACTGAGGCCTTCATGGCATTGCATAGACTCAATGAACAAATGAATAAATATTTATAGAAGCTGAGGATAAACATTAACACACAACGCCACGCACAAATCCATCAGAGGTGCTTTGGAGAGCGTGCTGCAGGCGACTTCTCAATCAGCACCTCTGCCTCACTCCACGCACACAAACCAATGGAGTGCTACATTCCAAACAGCCTGATATATTGCTGCCACAAGTCAGTGATGTGGCTCTGAGTCACTTGGTAACACCCACCTGACACACACACGCACACACACATGCACACACACGCACACACACGCACACACACACACGCACACACACACACACCTGACGTCCTGTTTGATGGAGTTAGGTGCCATGGCAACCAAGCTGTGACTATGGCCGTCCTGCGCGTTGACCAAGCTGGGGGGAGGAAGTGAAAGGCTAATGCTAACTCAAGCGCAGTCATTATTGTCTACTGTCAATGCATGCAGCGAAAAAAAAACATTTAAACATGTGCTAATTGACAAGTGCTTTAACCGTGACATTTTAGCTGAGTAAGGAAGAAGCAGATCTAAATGACCCAGCATAAAATAAAGACGAGGGATGCACTACTGATATGATACAGGTATTGAATGGATATTGGCGCCGATACTGAAAAATTTGCTGGATCGAACACTGGCTTCCAAATATCGGCTCCTGCATTGTAATAAGACTATTTCCTGGTTGCAGTTGGACCAGAAATCTCAGAATATTCAAACTTTTTTCTGTAGTTACTTGAGAGATAAATAACAGCGTTTGGTTCAGTTTAGTTTAATTTATTTGAAGGAAATAAATTGGTTTACACTGGTTGATATTATGTGGTATTGGGTAGCATCAAATACTAAAGCCATAGTATCAAAATTGTTATCAGAAATGATGATTATAACCATAACATTTTATTGGCAGTTTACAACATCTTCTAATCAAGTTATAGTCAAAATGTATAACCATTTCTTCTTTATTTATTTCTTATTTTGGCCATTTAAAATATCAACTGAATGGATAACAGTCAAATAAAACACATCCACAAATGGGTAGGATGATGGAAAGAAACATGAATGTGTCAGAAAACAAGTAGAATAGTGCGTACTCACACACTTGTATACACACACACATAGTCCTAGGCGCTCCTCTGTTGGCCAGCTTGTTTTTGGGATATTTTGGTCTCTTGAGGTGTAAACATTGCAAGATATAGCTCTACTGCTGTAACCTATAATATATTTATCTCTTTCAGGAGGCACACTTACCTAGTAAAAATAATGCAATAAAAAGTGTGTTACTGCAAAAACATGAGAATAAAGTCAATATTATTCTGTAGCTATCACAGTGCATTGTGTAACTTTGCAGGTAGATAATCTACCACCTGCATGTCTCTATGGAGATTGTATTACATTGTCTGAAATATTTCACAGTGTGGCTTTAAACTTACCCATCATTCCATTCCATTCATTAAATGATGGGTATTTTATAGCTCAAAAAACACGGCTACTGGCAGTGGGCCCTCCTCTACACAGATCTGACTAGTATCTTGCTTCGGTGGCATCTCCTGCTTGTTTCCATTGCGATAGTTAAGTTAAAAACATACTGTGAAAAGATTACAAGAAAAGCAATTCATCGTCATGGAGACCCCTCACCAGAAAAGTTACATAATACACCTTTAACTACTATTAGTAAAACAAGACCATTTAAATGCACCATTAGTTTTACAGTGGAAACTCATGAATGTGCCTGAAGGTGATGCGATGCTAAACCATGTATCAGCTAATATACAGTGATTTGCATATGGACTTAAAGGTGCACTGGGTAACTTTCTGGTGAGGGGTTCGTCATATGATTTTCTCCATGAACATTATTTGTTATTACATTATTATACGTTATTTGTCTGAATTTTTTTTTCCATTATGATATGAAGCCTTTCTACCATCATGGAAACCAAACAAGACCAAGTTGCAGACCAGATCAGCCCCATTCAATCAGTATACCTGTGTTTCTGGGTGTTTTTGAAATGTAAAACCAATTGTAAATGAATAAATGTAAGGTAGAGCTAATTAACGGTCCAGGCAGAGCAATGACATACCTATAAAAACAAGCAGGTGACAAAAAAGTTACATAGACCGCTTTAAACAGACGACAGCCACAACTTAATTGTTTTTATCCAGGCTTGGCGCTGGCAGTGTGCATAGTAGTTTGTAATCCCTTGTGGCTTGATTGAACATAAAGGAAAAGAGTCAATCTATTCTCCGTGCTATTGTCTGCCTCACCAAGCACAGTATAAAGGTCGCTTCAACATGAAAAACTCATCCAGACGAAGCGAAGCAGGCGGCGCAGAGGTCAGCGTGCATGTATTTTTAAAGGCATCGATTGTGCAAAAACCTGACACATCATCAGAGAGAATTGTGCACGTATTTTTTTTTTTTTCCTTCACGGCAGACTGCACGGCTCTCTGTGCGGTGCCCTATTTGTTGACACATTATTTTTATCTCAGCCTCCTTTTAAATTCCACGGCATCTTTCTGATCTGTTTCATGCTTGAGGAAAACAAAAAAAGACATCAACTCCTCCTCCTTCCCTCCTTTTCTGTGTTAAATCCACTACTAATTTTATTTACAGCAGCTGACTTCCTCGCGCATTGCTCCACTGTCACTCATGTTTTATATAGGCAGGTATGTTAATGGATGAAGCACAGGGAGGGGTTTTTTTGGGGAGTGGGTGGGCAGGTGGGTATCTTATAAACAATGTGATTTACAGACTGCAGATACACATGGTTAGGAGGGAAAAGTATGGTTTGTGCAGTGCGGGTGAATAGCATTTTCATTCTCCACGTGTATTTTCATGGTCTGATTGTCAGAATTCGTTAGTATGCACAGAAATTCAGTCACCGTGCATTGTGGGAAATTGAAGACTGTTGCAGAAGTTTGTCAGTTAACGCCTCTTCTCTTTCTCTTTTGCAAGTGATCCAAGCTGCCAAAAGGTGAACTTACAGCCCAGTGTGGATAAATTATGCCTGACATGTTTAGCTGTGCGCCCTTATATGGAAGCTGGTATGTGTGAATACAATAGATCAAGAAGAAAGAGAGAGAGAGAGAGAAAGGGGGGAGTGAGGGACAGGCAAGGAGGTAGAGAAGAAGGAAGAAAAGGAGGCAGGGCAGAAGGAAAGAGGAGGAACCAGGAGGGGACAGTGACGGAGGGAGGAAAGGAGAGAGGTGCCGCTAAGCATGAGGTTTTCACTTTCTCTCAGCAGATGAGCGCATGCACAGATACAGTAAGTCTCTGCTTTTGCCTGCGTGTGCGTGCATGTGTGTGTGTGTGTGTGTGTGTGTGTGTGTGTGTGTGTGTGTGTGACTTTGTTTAGACTAGACTGGAGTTCTCACATTTGGTTTCGCCTTATCGCTTTTGGACTTTCTCATTACCATCTGTTTGGGGAACTTACAGTATATGGCGTGTGTGTGTATGCAGATGGTCAGCATGCTTCACCGGTAATGCGTGGTGGTTGGAGACTTTAATGTGGAAAAGAGCTGAGCGGACGAAAGAATGGTTAGTGCCTAATGTTCCGCAGGGCAGTTAGCGACACGCTGTGTGGCAGGCTGATGTCTGTGTTCCTCCCCTTGTTTCTCCTGAAGCTCTTTTGACACAACAGCTCAAGGTAAATAAGTGGGCACATGTACGGATGAATGAATGAAAACACAAACATCCAACCAGAATGGGCAGACGGGTGAGCAGCCGTCCCTCTGCCTATATTATGACTAGAGTGTTTAATGCCCTCAGGAAATGATTCACCTCCTGCACTGACCTAGGCTGCTACGCTAACACTGGGGAACACAGCACACCTCAATCCAAACAAAGTCACAGAGTGTGGAGACTGTAGAGCCAGACAAATCGCCCTATGTATATTTGAATAATTCAAATTGTATAGAGCATAGTAGTGGAAAGTACAACAAATAAGAGCCAAAGTTATCCTAAAATGAAGAATTTTATATCAGTTTTATGGAAAAAAAGACATTAATGTCCAGCACAATATAGCGGATTATAAGGTGTAATGTACTTTTGTTTTAGATCCTTCCATGCCTTTAGAAATGAAAAAAGAGAGTTTATGACATCTAATGTAAAACCCTTAATAGGAATAACGTTTAATATACACTGTATGAGTATAGTTGCGGTGACCCTAGTTGTTAATAGGCCAAAAAAGTAGGATTTAATGGGCCTCATTGTGCAATGGGGATATTTCTTATTAAAATAACAATGCAATCAATCAATACCCTCTGAGAGTGTGCCTTAATCACATTCTGCAATCTGAAAGCAACCAGCATGGCTCAATTATTGTTCCTTTATATAAGTAGTAGGTTTATCCTATTATAGTCAACAATATTGATAGACATGGCACAATGATTTTCTGTGTAACTCTTTAATAAAGCCAAGTTTTTATTGAATTCCAATTAGCTTAGATGGAGACTTCCACGGTATCTAGCAGCATGGAAAAAGACATTAGAACCAATATTTTGTCAAATGTTCTTTCTTACAAGTTAAAGACAACAGTCTATCTTTAATTAGAAACTTAAAATCACATTTCTTTGAGCTAACTCTATCCAGCAGCAGCACATCTGTGTTTGTCTTGATACTGCGTTCTGTCTGAGTTTTTCTAGCTCACATATTTTCTTTGGTGGGTTGAAACAGCTCCTCTGCAGATCAGAGCCGGCACATCTACAAGGTCATTAGAGTATAGAACAGTGAGAGCGCAAAAGCACTCCGATACATACTGAATTTAAACAGCACACCATTCAGACTTATAAACAGCAGCACAAGGAAAAGACTCCCACCCTGGAGAAGCATGGGACCGATTGCGTACATACTCGCTGTCTTTCTGTGTATTTAAACAAAGGCGATATATGTGTCCTCTTTTCTCTTAGCGCCTCCTCCCTTTAACTAATGTGTCCTTTGGAAATGATGTCATCTCTGTGCTGTCCTCAGCAGGCATGGGCTGGTGCGAGGAATGCAGATGAGCTATGTCAGTGTGTGTATGCATAACAACACCAGCGCATCCTGATTTACATTATTTCATTATTAAGGAAAGAAGCGCCATCCTCTGATCAAGGTGATGGCAGCAGGACGTGACTAGGGCCCACTTTGGGTGCATGTATATCACTGGCAATACACTACAGGACTATCCAATATGGAAAAGAAAATGACTTATACATTAATATCAAGGAGTAATAAGGGCACTTATTAGACTATAGGGTTGGCAGATACAAATTGGACCCCTGTCTTAGTCTGTGTTTAATCCTTACTTTTTCAGTATAATCCTAAATGGTGTTTTGTTATTCTTCGTTTAGTCCTGTAGTTAGTTGCAGTTTAGATTTTCTTTGGTAGTCCAAAATCTTGGTAGGTTTTGATTTAGTTTGATTTAGTTGATTTAGTCCTAGTTAAAACCTGCTTTAGCTTATTACAATATTTATCATATCATATTGTTTTTTCCCCCAATACTGTGCAGACCCTGTGGACAATAACCATCTCTCAAACTAATGTTGGTATGGTCCTTTGAGGCCATTTGGTGAGTGGTGAAATCACAGAGAGTCAGTCAATGGCGTATGATTGCTGGTTTCCCTTCGGTCTGCAAAGCTGTCACAGGACTAATGCACAGTAGTGGGAGATGTAATCTATAGTAAATACACTTGGCTCCATGAGGGGAACCCAGTGTGATTTCCACAGATTAAGGTGTCAAACTGAATCACTGGCCACAGACAGCTGAGGAGGACAGATTATCCTCCTTTGGGCCAAAAGCCGCTGTGGTGTTCATAGTTAGATACTTCATGTGTGCAGCGGAGAACATTGGAAAAATGAATTTTCTTCTGGGAAAAATTCACGTCTTTGGTATTTCCTGAGGTGATCGAAAATGTCAAGGACTGAAGAATGAAAAGAATGCACTTAGCCAGATGATTGTGTTTGAAGAACTTTAAGATTATTTAAAGTGTGACCGTTTCCTTTTAAGGTGTTGTTTTTGAATACACTGGTTTGCCTGTTTATGTCCTTAGAAATGAAAAGGGCATGTAGAGGAAAAACTAGCCAAAACACAGTGCATGTTATTACAATTTAGAACAACTAAAGTCATTAGTCACTAGTCACTTTCAACATTATTTCTCAGATGGATGTAAAGCATTTATTTCAAGTCTAGTCAAAAAATATGTTCTTGCCGATACAAGAAATCTTATACTAGAAAGTAGAAACTAAAATTTTTCCCTGAGGCTTTTACCTAGCAGGGCCGCCTGAATAAACCACTCCATTGCATGCAACAATTTTCAGAATTCACTTGATTGATTTGAGTAGCGTACTTGAAACTGTGAGCGATGTGTTTAGCACTACACCATAATGTATCTGGATTAAGATGCTAGTAGAATAATCTCGCGCTTGTAATCAGGATCGCCTATATAGCTTATCTTTCCATAAATAAAAATTTCAATATGGCATCTACCTGTCTATAAGTCAGTCTGACACCTGTGCTGTTCCTCTTCCTTCTCATTACATGCTGTACATCGTCAAGCTGTCTGTCAGAGGCACATGTAACCTGTGTCTCCCCTCCTGTCTACCTGTCTCTGCATCAGCCCGCCAATTTGTCTTCCAATTCCACGGCTCTGGTATCCACCTGGCTGCTTTTACATGACCAGTATATGTCAGAATAAAAAGCCTCTCTTTTCCTTTTTCATGTTTGATAATGGCACTGGGTTTGAAATGCCACGTGCAGAGGAGGGCTGGGCGGACTACTTTTTCATCTCCCGCTGTATTACATCTATATCCCTGACATGTCTCCTCTCTATCACTCACTCACCGCTGTCTGTCTGTCTGTCCCTTGTTCACTTATTGCCGATGTTTTCCGTGCTTCCTAGCCCTTCCCCATACACACTCTCACTCCTCCTCCTCCATTGCTATTCCTGAGAGGAGCAGACCGGTCTGGCAGTAGCTTGGTTTATGTCCATGAACTCAGTGACATCCCCTGCTGCATTACACCACAGTGGCGGAACCAGAATCCAGGTAGCAACCCGGAGACCAGATAGCATTCAAAAGCTGGGGAAATCATTTTATCAAGCTTACAACCCAACTGGATGTAATTACTGGCTGATTAGCATGCACAAATGAATCCAGTGCCGTGAATGTAAACATATATTATCTCAACTCCCTACAGACACTGCCTATAACTGCTTCTCCTCCTGTCCGTATGTGCGCGCAGGGCTGTTTAAACACTTGTGCTGATATCACGGAGCAGACGACAGCTTGCACACGTGCCACTTGACTGCCCCTGTTGTCTCCCCCCTCCTCACCCCTCCTCCCACTGTTTGTCTTAGCGCTGAAGAAGCCAGACATACATTGTGCTGTAGTTGCTTATATGCAGGACCCAAAAGTGTGCGGTGAACGAGGTGGTGCAAATCCATACGTAACATGAATACAGCTGCGCCGCGAATACCAACGAGTGTTCCAACTGACCTTCCAGTCATTCGTACAGCGCTGTTTCTAGAAGTGCTGTCTCATAGTTTGCGGTCAGTGCTAATGCCCAGTATCAGTATGTGTTATGCGAGGAAGTATGAGATTACCATGTCTTTAAGGGCCTATCAGGGCACTCAGCACAAAAATATGGTATCAGATCACTTAACTTGAGTTCAAGAAGCACATATCTTCACATATATGAATGTAATGACACAGTTTTAAATTAAAGTTATTTAAAGTGGATATATTATGCAAAATAGCTGAAAGTATCTATGCATGTTTGAGTAATCCTATTAGAAAACACAAATGCAGAATCACTTCTGTGGTTTTCAGTCAGGAATCATTTAACTTGCTTTGGACAACAATAATTATTAATAATAATAATAATTAATAATTTACCAGAAGAAAGGTCTGTCTAAAGATTTTAATAGTAATATAGAAGCAAAAGACAGGACTACAAAAATGAAAAATACAGTTTAAAATAAAATGTTATCAGCTAATGCAATAGCTGCATAGTCCTTGCCTTCCAGGTTTATGTCCATATTTTATGGCCTATAAAACAGACAGGAGGTCTTTGCACCAAGTCACGCCTCACTGTGTATGATATCTTCAATTCTGTTCATATATGAATACAAAGTATTTATGCTTATCCCATGCTGCAATGGCTTTGTGTATTACATAACTAATCCAGAGTTTTTAGCAAGCCTGCCACTCATTTAAATTCCCCATTTGTTTTGCTAAATAGTCCATTACTAGATGATTTAGAAGCTTACAGCTAATTTACTGTTGCTATTGTTCTAATTCCCTTTGAACTGGAGCTAAACTGTATTTTGTTATGGTGTCAGACCTTCATATTGTTACACTACTATATATTTATGTCATTTGTGCAACAGAACACAATGAAACATCTTATTTCTAAAGTGCTAACTTAGCTTTTATGTAATTTACCTCTGTATCAGTGAGCCATGATGCCAGGCCTGACACCACTGAGCACTTTGTCCTTGCTTTAAACAGACATTTCTGGTTGCTGTGGAGATGATGACCTTGCAGCACATTAGCGTGCTACTGCAGCATAAGGTGTTGTGTGAACAAGGAACAAAAGCGGAGATAGAGCCAGTGGAAGAGATATGGAGGGGGAGGCTGTGTGAGGACCAATAAAATCTGGACACTTACTATTAAAAGAGAAGACACATTCACCTAGTTGTCTCAAACACATGATAGTTAGCATAGGCAGATTTTCAGAAAGAAAGGAGAAAGAA
Organism: Scartelaos histophorus; assembly: GCA_000787155.1. Taxonomy (NCBI): domain Eukaryota; kingdom Metazoa; phylum Chordata; class Actinopteri; order Gobiiformes; family Gobiidae; genus Scartelaos; species Scartelaos histophorus. The sequence continues at coordinate 27,451 of KN503932.1, read as the reverse complement.
CAAAGGAGGATTCAACTAGCATGCAAATAATAGTGAACAGGTGTGATGGATTAGTGCACGATAAATGATTCACTTTTTGCACGATAAATGATTCATATTTTTGGGCTAAATATAAAATTTATATTGTGTATCTTTCTATTTCTTAGCACTAGTGGCGAACTTTATTGTAAATATAATAATTTCAAATAATTGACATCTATGGCATTTCTGGTGAAAATCACCTGCTCCACGTTATTGCTTTGACTAGAAAGACCCACAGTGAAGCACCTACCACTCCAAGTTACAGGTCAGATCTGTGATGAGGTGAGCCTGCTGACTTTTCAATTAATTAATAAATAAAGCAATAAAACTGTCTATATTTAAATATATGGAAGATATGTGTAATGCCATACTGTGATGTTTTAATGGGATCATCTTTAAGCAGCATCTTTATCATTTTTAAAGCATCTTTAAAAATGATCAATTGTATATTTTCTGCAGGATTGTTACACTTACAGGTTCTGCAGGATTGTTACAAAATGTGTTATTCTGATAGGTTGAATTGGAACACAATCCAAACTTTTAAATGGAAACTAAATCTACCTTTTCACTCTTTTTTATCTCAATACCTGACAGTCCTACCACAGTCTCACCTAACCCTGTCTCTCAGCTTCTCAGCTGCTAATTACCCTCGCTAACCTGCTATCAGTCTTGCTCCAGTGTATTCCTCTTTCTTGTCACCACCTCTTCACGGCTGTATTTGTGTACCACAGTTTCCCTCTTGCTGCTCCTGGCGATGGCTGGGGCAGTCCAGGTCATCACTGATATCCTGGTCAGCCATTGATGCAGTGTAATATGAGGATTCCAGACATCTGCTTTTTGCTGCAGCAGTTAGCGCCCTTTCACCTCGTGTTACTGACTCTTCTCTCTTCCTCTTTCTCTGCATTTTCACTTTATTTTCTCTTAAAGGTCATTGCCTATAGTGTGATCTTTGAACTGGCGCACAAACTAAAAAACTACTGACCCGATTTCCCCAAAGTGTGACTGATAACTGAAATCCTCACACTGCCTTTTAGTAGTCTAAGAAAGGTGATAAGAGATGATCTCACAGATTTTATGAAATTTTGCCATATTGCCGCTTAACACATGCAGTTTATGGAGATATGCAGTCATATATTAGGCCAGTTTCAAAATTAAACAGCAACATTTCACAGGTTTCCCAAGTGTTTTGTGTGCAAGCTCCATGCTCCAAAATGAGGTCACAAATGAAGGAGAACTGATTTTTAAATCGAAATAAATAATAATAAAGCAATATTGTAATAAAGCAATAATACATTTGAGTGAAAGGAATTACAGAAACAAATGCACAAATGATCAATTTTCAGTTACAGTTCAGTTATTATTACCTTGTTTTTCTCAGTCAACTGTCAGAAAGTACCAGCAGCATGTGCCTATAACTATACATTACCATCGGCGCGCTTATGTTGTGGTAGTCTTGTTATTGCAGGTAGTTTTCCAATCCCTGTAAGGTTCCACTGAGCATGAGCTAATCAAGACTGCAAACAAGTGCCTGTTTTAGCTGACACATTAGCACTCTCTCATGTGGCTTATTTTAAACGAGGAGTTACTTGAACCCTGGTTACACAGCTGCTGTTACATGTAGTGAGACATTTAACTATGCCGTCTTTCTTCTTTGTGTATATGTGTGTGTATGAGTGTGTGTGGGTTGTGAATTGGGGGGCTCATAATGTGCCAGGCCTTCCTCCTCTCCTCCTTATTACCTTGGCGCGTTGATCGGATGGTGTAATAATATCTCCAGCCCCTGGCAACGGGAAATGGCCACATACATTATTCACACATGCTAAGATGCTTATTGATGAGTCCTTTATTTATATACTGTATTCCTCCAAAGCTCCAAACTTCTGGAAATGTTCAAACTCTGCATTTTCTTTTTCTCTTGACAACAACTGCAGTTGTTTCATCAAAACGTAACTCATCATGTTTTAGAATCCATTAACTATAGAGGAGAAATTCAATTTGTCAACTGAACACAAGTTTATTTGGTTGAATACGTTTCGCCAGAACAGAACAGAAACTTCACCACTGCTACCACTTAGGTGCATAAAATTGAGTATTTTTAAAAGTTTGTATGCAATTGTATACCAAGTTGTATTGCCAATATGAGTTCCAATGGGTTTCATTATTAAATCAGCACAATACCTTTATACTGACAATACATAAGACTATAAGGGGAACATCAGCTGTCAGTGTACACAGTCAAAGGGATGACCTCCATGAAGAAGACTGTTAGAGACTGTGGCCTCTTTGGCATCTTGTTTTACACATATGGTCTACCCATAATATCATGCTGGATGTGTGTGGAAGTAGTGCACACAGATGTGACTGGGCCAAATGGGAGGCAGGAGCATGACACAGACACAATCACTGTTTGACCAAAGTACTATTTTTACCTCTCTTCTGCCGCCTCACCTTCTTTTCATGGCTCATTTCTTCATTGAATGTTCAGGCTTTTTCCAAACAGCAATTTTAAAGTTGGCACACAGTAAAATGTAAAGTAAAAACATCATTGTTACTGTATTCATATTTCAGTCTTATTTATGTGCCCTTGAGCCAAAGTATCTTCTAACTTCTTTTGTCTACACTTAACACTATGTTTACATTTACATAGGTATTTGTGATGTAGGACCTAATACAGCTGTAGAAGGGGCAGAGGGAGGAGGGTTGACAGGAGCTGTGCCTGGCTGCCTCTCTCTGGGCAGTGATTGAGCGATGGTCTGATCAGTGTCTTGTCTCACCTGGCCACCTGCCAAGTGACGCCAGACTAACAGCAAACTGATCAGCCATTTACCATCTCGCTAGGTCTGATGGATCACTGATCGATACTCTAAAACACTTGCTCATTTAGGCCTTAGATTAACAAAATTCATTATGTTATCTAAGTATAGAGAGGGGAAACCCACACTTTTAAACTCATCAACTTCTGGATAACTTTGTTTTTGCATGTATTTTTAATAATGAAATATGCTATTGCATTTATTGTAGGTAACTCCCTGTTTCATACTTTATTAAAAGCTTGTACAAGATGTACAGTTGTTTCTACAATACTGTATCATGTGATTCTCCAGATGAGGTTTTCCCTGTCCCTTGATCTCTCTCTTTTCTCACTGTCTTCCCCTTAAATAAATTGTCCACGGCTGAGAGCGCGAGCTCTACTGTTAGCGATATTGTGTTTGATTTGATTTTCCAGCTGAGATACTGGCAGTCTGTGTGAGGGCCGCAGTGGGGAGGAGGAGGAGGATGTTTGGGAGAAGAATGAATGAAAAAGACAGTCTGATGGAACTTTGTCTACACGTTCAAATGTGTATTTTGGCATGTGCTCCACTAACACTGTTCATGCTTTTTTTTTCCACAGAGAGAAGTGCCTTTGTTTGGCTGAGCCCCCGGCGGTGTGGCCCTCCTGAAACCGCCCCTGCCTCTGTGCCTGCGAGTGTCTGGACCCAATCTCCGGCCAAACCAGGAAAACCCAGACTGCCAGCTTCAGCCGCTGAGACAGTATTCTACCAATCTGTCGGCCATCCTGCTCTCCATCTACGCCACTCAGCCTTCGTCTGTGGAAACTAGCACTCCTCCCTCAGCACACAGCCTAATACGAAAGGCTTTTATTAGCTCCTGTGAGAGGAACAACTTCTCTTCAGTGTCCTGCCTCCCTGACCCTCTTTTCTTTAAATCTTTTCATCATGGATCAGTGTAATCGATAACATCTTTTGCCATTCATTTCATCTGACATTGTGCTTTGGCTGTAAAGAAACTTTGTGTGCTCATACAAGTTAAAGAAAGAGACTGAGGCTGCTCAGCTAAGCCTGTGGCTGTCCCCGGCTTAGGCCCAGGGTGACGGGCACTCACTTCCAGTACACCCCTAGCATGGGCCACAGGTGGTAGGCGAGCCAGGGGCCTAATCGGCTTCACTCCAATCGCACACCAGGGACTAAACCATCTTAAAAAACAGCCCATGTCATTTCCTTATCCCATCTCACTTGTCCCAGTGTCTTTTGAAGCATACACACAGATATCTTTTACTCCTAATCGACCCGGCCTGCCTGCTCCAAAATGGCGGTGAACGTGACACCCATCAGGGACACAAAATGGCTGACGTTGGAGGTCTGTCGGGAGTTCCAGAGAGGGACATGTTCGCGGCCGGACAGCGAGTGCAAGTTCGCCCACCCGGCCAAAAGCTGTCAAGTGGAGAACGGTCGAGTCATCGCCTGCTTTGACTCCCTCAAGGTGAGCCTTACACGCACCTGTGACTCTCATTCAGCATGTCTTTTTCAGCTCACTACACGCCACACTGACAGCCATTGTTTGAAATGACATCTCTTTCAAGTGATTCAGTATTCATGGGCTTAGGCGCAATAGCTGGTTTTATTACACAACTGTGTAATGTGTGATAGTAACTAGAAACCATGGCAAGGAGTTGAAAACATTTCTGTATAAATAGTTTTGGGATCATTGGTGTGTGAGTGCCAGAGTGAGCTCAGATAAACTTAAAATGACTATAACATCTGTTGTTTATGTAATCAGTCTGTTGTCCTGTTAGGGTCCATAGCAAGAGAAAATGTAAATGTAAATGAAAACGTTAAATGTTAAATTTAGGATATGCTAATAGGAGCAAAGTGACTCATTAAGGGCATGAAAGATTATGCACAATATGACTCTGGTGACTGTTCACACCTCAGGGTAGTTCAATGGACTTAACTACTGTAATATCAGACACGTATTACTGAAAAAAACAGGTAGCACCAGTTTAGTTAGCTCCTCCATCGGGACACATATTTATGGCAGTGACTTAACCCTGTCAGAACAGAAGAAGCTTTTTGGATGAGGGGCGAAATATATTCACTCTTAAAAACTTTTGTCCAGTTGACAGAATTCAATTTTCTTTTGCTACCCCATCTATTACTGAGACTTTACTTGAGACCCAAACTGAGGGGCCAGACTCTCTTTGTGATCGCCACATCAACAGGCCAGAGAAGTAGGGCAGTGCATGGATGTCACATTTGCTGTATGTGTGTGTGTGAGTGTGTGTTATTTCGAGGTCATGCAGCACAGCAGGGTACTCTAAGAAGGCCCTGTAATTTACTGTCTATTTCTGCCCTGGCACCAGGACAACACACTCCCACCAAGCAGCTCCTCTGTCTATAAGAGCAAAGGGGAAGGAGCATGAAACAGCAGGGAGTACACGGAAATATACTGGACTGGACATAAAACTTGTAATATTCAAAAGATGTATAATTTTCCGGAAGAGAGTCCTTCACCAGTTTGTCTCCACGGTGTTCTCACTTTCCCAAGAATATTCCATGCACAATATGGCACTAAACTTCTCCATAAAGCCTAGTAGGTGATACAATCAGCCTTTAACTATATTTGTCACTAGGCCTGTCACAATAATTACTAAATCAACTTATTGTTCAGTATATGAAAGCTGGAAGAATATTTTTCGAGGTCACTACTTATCGCTTGTATGTTTTCTTTGCATTACTGGGAGATTTTTTGGGACTATACGATAAGATTTAAGTCGTAAAAGGTTGAATTAATAACTTCTATGATTCATTATAGAGCAGACTAAGTACTAAAATATTTAATTCTGCTGTTTATTTATTGCGTTTAACTACAGCAATAAATTTGGTCTGTATCTGGATATTTGAAGTTAAAATATTTGTTCACTCTCTCCCAGTGCGGCTCTGAGAAACTTAAATAAGCCGTAAAAAGGTTTCCACACACAAAGTGACAACAGCACTGCAATGCCGTGAAACCGATCGTTTTGAATGGCTTGCGTTGGGCAAAGCGCACACACCACAGTGCTGACCACAGCCCAGTGATCACAATAGCAGCCAAAGTTCAATACTGCTGCAAGCTGTGGCGCGCTCCTGCTCAGCCAATAGAAATAAGGAAACCCAGCCGCCAGCCAGGCAAAAAATGATGTGTACATATTAAACAGAATGTAGCACAAGCTTTGGCTTTGTAAAACCAGAGTGTTTTTATAGGCACGGTTTGCCTTTCCTCATTAATTAGGCAGACCACATTCACTGAGACAAGAATGTACATGAGATTGAGGATTAGCAAAATGATCAAGATGAATACACTTAAAGGCTTTTGATGATCTTGGCGCTAGAAATTGTCCAAGTCCACACAAGAAAATTGCATAACGCTGCAATTTGGCCTACTTAAACTGCAAAAAGATGAGCAAACAAATGGATCGAACACACTTAAATCAAATCATATTAGTTTAAATTATAGTGCAGTGGGTCAACTATGCTTGTGCAGACATATGGGACAAAAATATATGTATGTTTCCTATATGTTTTTGAGTAATGCTATGTGTGGTGAGCAGGACTTGGCATATACTTTGACATATTGCTCAACTCTTGGAGCCACATTTGAGCTCCTTGTGTTTTTGTTCCAGTGGCTGGAATGTGTTGGATACAGACATATCGGTGCAGTAAATCTGGTTGTTTTGGCTCAAGTGGGCCCAAAGGCTGGCCCTATTGACTCCACTGTCTGCTGTTGCGCACATGTCCTGCAATTTGTCCCCTATCTGATTGGCAGGTCTGGTGTTATTCATTGTAAGTATAGAGCATTGGGCGGAAGTCAGTCAAGCCAAGCCAAATCACAACTGCTGCTGCCGGGATCCCCAGTTAAAGCTTCGGTGCGTGTTATTCCCCGCTCTGAGCTGCTCGGGCACAGAGCTTACAGGCAGATACAGCCAGGTGAGCGAGGATTGAGCGGGCACTTGAGCATTGCGGAGGTCATGGAGCTTTGGGGAGGTTGGAGGGGGATGTGCATGGAAGCGTAGCCCATCCCTGCTCTGTGCCAGGGCATTCCACAGTCTACCTCCCTCCCCTGCCTCCGTGACAGAATGATAGATCAGCTTTATCCGCGGATGAATTCGTAACACACAGCGAGGCTCGGGGAGAGAGGGCAAAGGGAGAGGAGAGGACGGACAGGTGGATGTGGGGAGGAGAGGGGCTGGGATGGTGGTGCCACATGCTGAATCCTTCCCCAGAACAATTTGTCACAGCAGCTGCTTGTTTTTTTTTTTTTATTTCTGTTTAGTAAAATGGATGGACATGGAGCCTTTGTTGTATTCATGGGATATGGCTGCCTCTTGTTTATGTTTATGAATTTGTATTATGATGTTTCTTTGTATGATATTTTGCATTCATTTTTTTCCCAGCAATATATAGTGGACATTTTCATCCAGTTTGAAAACAGACAGTCACATACATTTTAAATTACTATTATACTATTATATTATACTACTATTATACTATTATACTATTCTATTACTATTATAATTACTACTATAAAATTATTATTATAAATTTAAGTTACTCGCCATCACGATAACATATTTTCAAGCACAATATATGGCTACAGAGATCTATTGCAATAAACAATAATATTGAAATAGCTTTTTATGCCACAGACACAAAGCAGGATAATCTTTGTAAAGCATTTTTAAATATACTGTATCATTAAAAGGCATAAGCTGCTACAAATAAATAGCAGAATAAACCAATAATTAACAATAGAAATGATTTATTCTATGCTCTACAGCTCAGCTCTTGTATTATTCCATAAAATGCCAAAAACTCTCTACTTTTACAAAGAAATTGTAATCACAGTAAATACTGAGCTATAATGTAACCCATAAAATGTAATTGTTGTGACATGAAAATATGAATGAAGGAAGAAAAGTGCTGTGTAATGTGACCATTTACCATTTAGGTGGTATGCTGCTATAAGAGGATAGGTTTTGAGTACTTCTTCCTCTCTTGTGTTGTTTTTCAGCTTAAGATCTCAGACAACCTTCCAAAGAAAATAGCTTGACATTTTTCCCACAGCTTTTCAACTTCGCAAACATACTGTAGGTCATAAATTGCATACTATTTTTTCAGCACCAAAACCAAACAACCAATTTAGTCATTTAGGGATGACGACTTGTCTGAGGCTGTAGCTCTATAATTAGACAGGAAAGAGGAGTACTGCTTTCCTAACCCTCACATTTCGAAGGCTGTTGCTATTAGCGGCTGGACACTTTCTCTTTTTAGTGAGCACAAAGTAAATCCGGGGTTATTTAAGTCAACGAAATTTGTTAAACTTAGTGGCCAAAAGGTTAAAGAGACTTCCACAGCACAAGAGTTACACATTTTGAGAGTAAAGCCTGGTGTCCACTACACAATTTTGGCAGTATGTGATAAAAATGAGTGATTGCAGGGAAAGTAGAAAGTTTTAAAACACGTGTCAAAGGTCATACAGTTAAAAATGGATTAAGAACTAAGTGTCTTATTCACCTTATTCTGAAGTGGCCATGTGCACCGTCATAATTTTTGCATTATTTTGCGTGGGTCTGTCATTTATTCATTCAATATGGATTATAAAGACATTTTAAAGCCCCTCAGAGAATTGGTGCAGTGTTGACTTGTTGGTGCATATGAACATTGGACATTTTACACAAAAGAACTCACTTTATGTCATATTTAAAGGTGCAATATTGTCACCTTCCTAAAATAATCGCATAAGTCAGAAACACAAAAAACTCCCCCCAATTGAAATTATGGCATTTTTTTGTCTAAGGAAAACTTAGGCAAAAAGTGACTTAGGAAGGTTATTTTAGGAAGGTGACGATATGTAACTGGAGGGGTTCCATAACCTATTTGTCTCCATGGAGATGTTAATAATTCGGTTTAAATTGTCCACAGTGTGATTTTAAACTAATCAGTCTTGCATTTATTGAACTCCAGATGTTATTTACTGCTCAAAAATATCCTTTTAATAAAACATCCATTCTCACTTTGAGCGGTGTTGCCTCTCCACAAATAATTGTAATTTGGCTTGCAAGTCTCCATGGAGATTCATAAGTTTATGGCCATACTGTGGAATATTCTAGTGACAAAACTTTTCTCACTGTCGCCATTGAAATGAACAGGATTTAACTGGGAACGCCAATACAAGAAAGAATTGTTTAGGAGCATTTAGAGACAAAAGTGGGTGATGCAAAATAATGTGAATAGATTATCAATGTTTTATTTAATTATTTTGTAACCACCCAAATAGAAACATCAGACATTCAGCATATTTCGTCTCACACTGCTTCTGCCAAGTTTCAAATGTGTGTCTTTCTTCTTTGTGATGTTTTGAGAATATAAATACACATACATTAGCTGAGTAATGCATGAAAGCAGTACACCTTCTGCAGTATTAGAAGCCGCTGTGCACAGTTTTTCATTTAATTTTATGAGAGCTTGTCGCAGCCAGAGCTCCACCTCATAATGTACAATCATTCAAATCTCTAGAGGGACTTTATCTAGAAAATCGCATGTAGTTTACTTTACTGAATTGCTTGTAATATAACCTCTTAAAAACCTCACAGCACAGGAGCAATTGGCCTTTATACGGCTAAAATTACTGCTTTAGAACATGTAAAACTGAGCATTTTAAGGTGTTCACTACAGGGGTATTTTATTTGCATTTGGCATTATTGTGCACAGTCAAATTAAATGCTTGGCTTTCCCTGCCGCCTCTGAAATGACAGCCTGGACTTAAATTAAAAACTACATGATTAATGATTTTGAATATCTAATTTGCACCTCTAGGCCCAATAACATTTGACTTTATGAATAAATATTAAAATAGAAATAATCTGCCCTCCCATCATTTCTCACAAAGATAAAGTATTATAGAGATTTACATAGGCACTTTGAGCTTTACTTTGAGCATTAGATGGAGCACGGCCTGTGGGAAGTCACGGGGCTGGTGCAGGGCCGGAGAATGAGTTACAGTATCATCACTGTCACTGATATTGTGACTGAATTACATTTAAAATATTCAATGCATGAGTTTAAAGGTGCTATATTATTCAAACTTGACTCTTGTAAGCTTTAAGCCATCTTATTTTTGTTTCCTCATCAAAAACATACCTGGGGGAGTTGCGTTTTGTTTCATTCATTCCTGCATTCTTAGTCTGTCAAATACTCTGTTCCAACTTGTGATGTCATGATGTGATGTAGTGGGTGTTTTCAGTTTGAGAGAATATAGATTTTTTGTGTTAAATGTGTGAATTAAACCAAAGACAATTCCAGGTTTTTGATAAGGGAATAACATTATAAATGGCGTAATAGGCCCTTTAAGTTTTGAGGACCTAATCAAATCTTTTTTAATATATTACATGAAGTCAGTGAAAAGACATGATTAAAAACTGAATAAGGAATATGTTTAGTGATAAAGCGTACAGCGGCGGCGCGCGTGTGTGTGTCAGTGTGCTGTTCACAGAGGGATGCTGCGCTGGATAAGAACTCTTTGAAAGGGAAACCTTCTCCAGCAGTGTTAATCTCCTCTGTATCTGTATTCTGCTGTCATGCTCCCCGCTCTCATCCTCTCCTCTCATTACCTCTGTTAATCTGTCTCTGCTCCTCCCTAACCGCCAGCCCAGACGTTTGTATTTCCATTTCACACATACTGAGCCTTATCTTTTTCCCTTTAAATGGCTTTTCGTCTCATTATCAGGGAGAAACTCTTCGAACTAGTAAAAGGGTCAACAGTTGACAATAGCTGACCTGAGCTCGTACAAGGATCATGTTTGACACAGATCTAATGGACGTGTGATAAGTGTTATGTGACCTGCTGCATCAGGTTAAAAGCATGAAACCACTGACAGGAGAGTTACACAATACACTGACATGTTTCGTTGCATTCCTATTTATTTATCATTTACTTAAAAATGCGATATATGGTTGTAATAAAAACATATTGAAAAAGTAGTTGGTGTTATATATGTAGCATTGTTTGGATAGTTTGACAGTTTATTATAACCAGCCTGCAAGGCAGAGGTGGGCGATATTGACAAAAATTAATATCTCATCAGAAATCAGCTATAACACTGGAAAGAGAAAAGAGTTGTGAATGGGCTGTAAAACTGACTCTAACAGTGCTAAAATATCTTATACTCTTTAGAAACATATCATATAATTTTTATTCTAATTTTGTGTATCCCAAAACAACAATATTGTTAATGATTCAGTGCATCTCCTCCACTGCGAGGTATATTTAAACCTGTATTCTGGCCCTAAATAAGCAGGATATTCGCTGATATCTGATTTCCACATATTCTGCCCTACGCCAATATCATGCATAGAATCTTTTATTAGCTCGCTGGCATGGAGCACTCCTCACAGCCAGCAGCTAATAACTTTGTCTGGCTCATTTTACAGGCAGGTCCTCCCTTGAAACATCTCCTCTAAACGTCTTTCTGTTCTGAGAGGGGCCACCATTTCTCCATCCATCTGTGGTAGTGCAGCCTCAGCAGCAGCACACACACACATAAATACACACAGAGGAGCACACACAGACACACACACATGCACACACAAACACACACACAGGAACACACACATGCCCCCCCTTTTAAACCGGCTGTGTCAGCACGCAGACATGACACAACCACATCAGGCCAAACACACACAAGGGCAATGTACCGAAATAGGCACATGCCTCACACTGGTCACTGTCGTCCTTCTCTGTGCATCATTGTACAAACAAACATTAGCAAAAGCACACTTCATTTTACAAAACATAAAGTACCATTTAAAATGATTCCTTCTACAGGTGATATCAGTGAAGCTGAAGTGTAGTGAATAGGAATGAACTTTCCACTAAAAGAGTTTTGGTTGAAAACACTGCCTCACTTTAAAACTGCATGTATTTTTTATTATGACATGGAACATTGTAACTTCAAAGGCATTTTCTGTTGTTTTCTTAGGCCTTTTTCTAATCTTGTACTTAACAAGATTTTGATGAATTGAGGAATTTTCCTGACTTTGTCATTTTAAACAAAAAATACGTGATACCTGAAAAAAGGCATGATGGAATTGTTTTCTTACTTTTACGCAAGTTTACACAATTTGACACTAAATCTGTAAATTTAAGAGTTCCTATTTCCCTGCAGTGTCTGGCCTTAAGATAAACAATTTTCTTTCTTCATTCTACAGTTGCATGATTGCGTGTCTGTACTGGGCCGGGGCATTTCAGGGGGATTTCATTGCACTGAAGTGTGATTTTGTCTGAGGCCAGAGGCTGTGAATGTGTTGGCAGAGTGGAGGTAATATCTGCATCTCGCCTCTGTGCGGCCATGTCCCACCACTATTCCAGCTCCTTCTGCTTCTGCTGTAGTGTCAAGACTATCTAATCACTTCTACTTTTACTGCTGCCTGGTCTTTTGTACTGCAACAAATACCACCTACTTGATTACAGGGTTTAAAAATGTGATATTTAAAGGGTCTGTCAAATGCTTGTCTCTGTGGAGATTCTATTGCTTTGTCTGGAATGTTTCACAGTATGGCATTAAACCTTTCTGTCTTCATGAAGACCAAACCTCACCGAGTTACAAGTCAGATCTGTGGAGAAGCAACCCCAGTCACTGTGAGCGGAGTTTGTCTAGGTATTTTTGAGCTGTAAAACCACATTGGATGGAAGGTAGAGCTGTTTAATGTCATGCTGTGTAACATTTCAGGCAGAGCAATGACATCTCCATGGAGAAAAGCTTTTGACAGGCTCTCCACCAGAAAGGTTCCACAGTGCACGTTTAATATGTAAGAATTCCATTATACATTACATATAGTGACCTAGATAACATATAAAAGTCAAATATTCAAATAAAATTGTCTTTAAGAAGCATTTAGCCCTAAACTAGCAGATATTCTCTTCAGATTTTGACCTCTCTGTTGTAATTTGTTGTATTTGTGAAGTTTCCTTGTTAGCCTCCTTAGACTTTTACAGTTATGTGATCAATTAATTTACTATTCCTGAACTTTTGATGAGAGAGTCCAGAACTTTCTTTAATTTACATAGAAACATCCTCAACATTGTCATGGTTTTCTTTGCATGTTTCAACTGCACAAGCCTAGAAAGCCAAACACATAAAAATAGGCAGTAGACCAGAGAGGTGAAGATATAAATTGAATGGAAGGCAGACAGAGAACATTAATTCACTGCAGGGCGACCACTCGTCTGCTAGCTTGTTCTCCTACTTTTGTCATTTGGCACCACCGTAACTCTTTCTATTTTTTATTTTCACCTCCTCTTTCACGATCTGTCACCGGGCCTCCCATCTTCATCTGATCTGTGAAGTTTGGGCCACCGCAGACTGACTTTTAAAGAAATATCCCCTCGCTCTCTTTCAACCTTGAAACACGCGAGCCATTTTTTAACTTGCCCCACACTTTCTCATCTTAAAGTAGTTTGGTATTCGCTTCAAGTAGGCTGTAATCAGGTCAGAGTGGCTGTAGAGGCTGGTTAATGGTATTGAAGCGTTGTGAAGAGTCGGGGTTATGTGTGAATGCGATTGGTCTGTGCGCTGTCATGGGAGTCTCAGCGCAGCGGATATCAAACTCAAATGAAACAACAAGGCAAATTTAATGAATGTGTTTGTGCAGGATTTTCAATTTTTACACCATAAAAAAAAATCCATTTACTTTTTTATGCCCTTTATTGTTTCCTTTTTGTTGGACGATCCGCTCGCATGTACAATTACGCTCTCAATATTGCAAGATACGGTCAAACATTTCCCGTCGACAAGAAGTTTTATTCTGATGATAGATCTATGATGTCAAGGTTATCTGCAGACCTTGAGTTATACAACCTTGCAGTATAGTCCATGGAAAATGAGACTTGAAATGAAATCGAAATATGTACTCTGGGAACGCTCACTTGCATAGAGGCGGGCATTCTTTTTCAGATTGGCTACGAGGAAAAAAATTGTAGTTTGTTAAATCCTGACAACTGTATCTCAAATGCTGTTTCACCTGATATATAAATATTTAACAAGAGAAGACTAATTTGATTTTGATTCCCATAATGTGTGATTTGTAATTAGTTTATACCCAAAATGCAGTTGGCAAATGAGCTGTGTTCCCCGGGGAGCAGCAGCCTCGCCTGCGCTAGACTTCAGCGGGTGCAGTTGTTTTATTTTCCCCGGCAGTTGTAAACACATATTCATGAATTTACTCATCGCCCCCATCATTCACTGCTTTAATTAGAAAATAATCAAAGCTGGATGAAAGCTTCATTAAATCTTATGCTGGAGAGCCATCAGCTGCAAACACAGGATATTATCAATAGAACTTGTGGAGCTCACCTTTGGCTTTGTTTTCTGTGTTCTGTGACACCAGGGACTCCACAAGGGATTGAAGTACAGGGAAATTCTTATTGTGAACGTTATCAATGTTATGTGGACAATATTATGTGGCTAAGAGCTGTTTGCTTTTAGTGCTTTAGTCGATTAATTGCTCAGTGGTGTTGATCTTAGGGGACCACGTTTTTTCTGAAGGTGCGTTGTGTAACTTTTCTGGTCTGTCAAATGCTCTTCTGCATGGAGATGTTAGTGCTTTGTCTGAAATGTTATATAATATTAAACCTTTCTATCATCATGGGGACCAAACCAGGCCATTACAGGTCAAGTTTGTGGAGAGACAACCCTGCTCACATTCAAAATGCCTGTTTTTTTGAGCAATAAAACTACACGTAATTTAATAAATGTAAGTGTTTAATGTCAAACTATGGAACATTACAGACAGAGCAATGATATCTACATAGAAACAAGCATGTGATGGAAGTTACATAGGGCACCATTAGTCACCAAATCATTTTATTAGGATTATATGAAGTGATTAGAAATTTTAATCCATTTTTTCTTATGAAGATGCTGTTTAGTTGTACTTCTCTGTATATGTAGTCTCTGCTTTCATAATGATGCACTTTTATTCAGCTTTTATTTTTCTTGAATATTGTTTCTATTCTGGCTTTCTTTTATTCATCTTAATAAACCCACCATTATTATTAACCATAAATATAAAGTTAACGCAAATCATTAAAATAAGAATTCGATAAAAACAAACAAGATTCTGTTCATTACCGTGTATTCTGGACATCAAGCTCACTGAAAATTAGCTTTACTGGCTACGATCTGCCATAA
>KN503932.1:0-12319 GCA_000787155.1 Scartelaos histophorus | reverse complement strand
AAAATGGTGGTCCAGCGTTAAAGTGCATGAGTAGGAGGAGAGCACGGTAGAAAGACATCATTAGAGAAGCGCTAATTAACAGAAACCACACTGTTTAGCAGCACTTTGTCTCCATGCAATATCGATCCCTCAGCACCATTACAGAGCGGATGTTTTTCGCTGTGGCTTCTTCTTTCATTCTAAAGAATTGCTTTTCCTGCGTTTTACTTACTTTACGTCGTCCTATTTAGAAACCGGCATGTCTTGCAGGAAAAAAAAAAAACAAAAAAAACTTGAAAGGGAGCAACAAAATGACCCCACCAAGCCTCTCTTTGGTTCTCAATTGTGTCATTAAATATGAGGTGTAAAGGTGCTGGCTGCAAAGAGGTAGGAGGTGGAGAGGTAGTTTCAACAAGCATATTACAGTAGAAGTAAAAGCGTTTTGCCAGATTGCGTAGCTGTGAAAAGAGAGTCGAAAATTGATGAATGGGTGTCCAGACATCAAATGGTGTAGCTGCAGACAGTGATGGACAGATAGAAAGAGTGGTTTGATGGTGACTGGATACAGAGCAAAGTAATAATAGAGAAGTGAGCAGGCGGTGTTGAAGAATGCCCGTAATATCCCTTTATTGTTATGGCGCATGTCGCAGGGCTAGCTGTCGGACATTGTGATTCTTCAAAAGGCTTTAACTGGATTACAGCTGTATCAGAGGCAGCCATCAGGAGAGCCATAGAGCCATCGTGTTGTGTTGAGACTGGCCCGACAACACGGCCTCTGTCACGCTGCTCTCTACCTGTTATGCCCCCGGAATGATGGCAGGTCCAGGGCTTCTCAAAATGTGGTACGCGGAATACATCTTTTATACTATTATACTGTTTTTTGAGGGTTTATACCTGTGAAACTACTTGATCTGCACGGGTTGTGTTCTAGGCTAGTCTTTATTGACCCCTCAAACCTATTTTAACCTATTGTGCAGTATAAGGATGAGAACTTCGCACATCAA
Organism: Scartelaos histophorus; assembly: GCA_000787155.1. Lineage (NCBI taxonomy): Eukaryota > Metazoa > Chordata > Actinopteri > Gobiiformes > Gobiidae > Scartelaos > Scartelaos histophorus. The sequence goes on along the minus strand of KN503932.1, from coordinate 11,336 downwards.
TTCCTCAAAACGGGTGCGTTGGAGGAGAGAGAGCAACTCAAGAACATATAGAAAAATCCCGCACACCGTCTTACTTGCAAATTGTGAAGATTTATTAGGACATGCAACGTTTGGGCACTAGGCTTTCATCAGACAAATAGGACAAAAATCCTATTGTGACCTATTGTGCTGAAAATGTCTTTATTCCATAGGAAGAATGTGTTTTATAATCACTGTGGTATGACACTCAGTATGTCAAGTAAGGCTATGAAATACTTTTTTGTAATTTGGATTATTATGTAGGAGTACTACTGGTCTTGTGTTTAAAGCACAGCAGAAAATATGAATGAAGTGACAGAGAAGTGTGATTCCTCTTCAGCTCCTCCAGCTCAGACACCGGGGCTGTTGTCAGAGCTTAGTGAAGGTGATCAGTGCGCGCCTCGTTCCCCTGCACTTTGCTGAAGTGGTACAAGCCGACTTTGATCAATGTGGATCGATGTGGATGAGTGTGCAGCCGGAAGGTGCTACGTGAGCAGGGAGGGGTGATGGGCCCCTGCACTGTCACCGTGGGCGGGGAGGGGTGAGGGGCCCCTCTTCACCCATTTCACGCAGAATGCCTATGTCACGGCGCCGAATTGAATTAAGACACAAGGCCTTCTGTCCTTTTGTCTGCATTTTATCTCACAAACAAAACACGTCCACAAATGAGTCTGTCTGCCTCTATTACTCATATAGTTTATAGTGCGTGCTCTGAATGCTGTCCTCTGCTTTTGTCACTTATTTGAAACTGTTACATTTCATATTACACAGCAGCTCACGATCAACCTTCACTAAGGCTGTGCTATTAATCAACTTTTAATCAAGATCAAGATTCAATGTTTTGGTCTGTCTTCAATATTGAAAGCAATTTTCTCTTTTTTTTTCCCAGTAAGACAAAATACAATTTAATTTAAAATCTCTTTTTCAATATGAGGGAAAAAGGTGATTCGTATTTCATATATTGACCAGCCCCATTGGCAGTACTACAGAACATTCTTTATGGAGATCTATAAGTGTTATGCCAGACTGTGGAATATTATAGCCAAAAGAACAACTTTTCCATGGAGATAAGCCGGAGGAGTCCCACCACCGGGCTAATTTGTGACGATAGCCCCCTTTTTATGTGAGCAATACTGCAGAGTAGAGTACCACTTTTACAGCAGCGTTTTGATTTCTGCTGTGCTTTTTCCTTGAATGCACCAAATAGAGAGATTTCCCATAATTCTATTTGCCATAATCTTGTTGGATTCAGTCACACACATTGTGTTGTGTGCCTTGAGCATGTCTGAACATCATTGTGCGTGTGTGCATGGTGGTGGGTATCCTCTCTGTATGAAGTAATGAATGCTAATCCTCTCTTATCTGCTTTAACCTGGAGGCAATGACACGAGCGGTCGCAGCCAGAGCCAAACACCCGGCACGAGGAGCAGAGGACAACTGCAATACTACTGCATGTTTGTCATATATGCAGACGCCTGCACAATATGGACATACCTTAGGACATGACTTCTTTGGTTCAACATCCATGTAACTCTTGTAGTTTTTTCAAATTGTATTCTCATTTTGACTTCACCTTATGGTTGTCGTTTGCACAAAAAGGGGCAAAAATCCTTTAGGGGGGCTACAGGGGTTCTGATCTAATACTTTTGATTTCCTCATGCCACAGTGTCTCAATAAGTAGTCTGTGTCCGCTCATGCCGTTTTGACAACACACTCACTGCTTGTTGCCAACAGTGAAGTTCAGAGCACAAAAGTGTCACGGCTGCGCTGAAACTTGTCAACAGTAAACATCTTTTGTTTCTTCTCAAGGACATGTTTGACACGCCAGCGCTTTCAGAGAAACAAACTCCAGTGTTCCTCATCAACATTTACTGTGTATAACGTTGTCAATTTGGACAATGCCAAAACCCACCTTTTTAGCCGTTTGGTTTGTTTCTTATTCTGTATCTGCTGCCTTCTCACTACTGGTCCACAAGGCAAAACAAAGTGAGTTTTGCTTATTAGCTAATAAGTAATGGGCGGTTCTGTCAGTACAACACAATCAAGTCAGATTAGATGTGACAATAACTTCATTTGAAAAAGGCCAGTGGCTGTGCATGATCTCATGTTGTTACTCACCTGCTCTATTTTGGCCTCTAACAAACTCGAGCAGGGATATGCTTCTCATTCATCTACATTTTCCCTTTGCTGTTTGTGGATGTAAAGAAATACTTCTATGCAGGAGACCTGCAGCTTTCATCTTCTCACTGAGACTTCAGAATATTTCAACTGCTGCCATGGTGATTCTCTTAATAGCAGCTGTAACTTAAAAAATCATGACTTACTTCAGTATAAAGATAATGTAGGTCTGCAACATATACACATATGTGTAATTTTACTTCTCTAATGTTTATTTCTGTTTTATTTAATGTTGTAATTTTACTTCTCTAATGTTTATTTCTCTAGCCAAAAGGTTTTCAGATTGTGTTTCTGAGCTACTCTGAGCTTTTGATTATTACAGTGTGTACTGTGTGTAAGGATGACCTTGGGGCATCTGCTTTTTAGAATTTTCAGACTTCCTGTCCTTGCGTTGTATGTTTTTGGGGGGCATACATATGGTTAAATTCCCAAATCATTCCAATAACCATTTTGCATTCTTCTTTCAGACTTCAGACTATATCTGCTATTGCATCAGTTTTAGGATGATGAAGAAGTCTGTCCTTAGCAGCTGCCATGAAGGCTCATATATTCCTCTGAATGATGTGTGTGAAATTAGGCCTAAACGCTGCTGAATCCTGTCTGCTTGGTCTTCCATTAAAGGCATTTTAATGGGGCCTCCCTCCGAGCTCGCTAAATGGAGATAAAACTGAATTAGACTGGAGATTGTGAATAGGGCACACTTTTGGGCTTAATGTGAAGGAAAGATGAAGCCAGAGAATAGACAGGACAGATACAGGAGGAAGAGGGTTAATTGAAAGAGAAATAAAGGGCCAGCTCTCGGGGGCCATGGTAGAGTGCTGTGTGGATATGTTGGTTAATGTGTGTTTGTGCGTGAGGGGAGACAGCGTTGTAGACTTAATGAGAACAAAGCTAATTAGACTTAGGCGTGTGCCACTATTACAGGACTCCTAACAATGCTGGCCACCTATCCTGCCAGCGCCACACACGGGCTATCTCATCTGATGACTGCTTCATGTTAACTACTGTATGAATCATTGTTTCTGTTTGGATTTACTTATCTTTTTCCACTGCTTGTGTTTGGCATAGTAACAAAGGAGCAAACTGGCTGCATAAACTACCTCTATAATGGACCCATCTTAAACCCTTATTTTTGTCAATTCTGTATATTTCTTTCTTTCAGAACTTGATATTTGTTTTACCGTTTGTTGCTGTTAGGTGAAAGCTGTGTTAGCTATGGGATTACGTGATACCAAAACATGCTCAGAGCTACAAGTGGATAGTGGAAGTGCACTTCTGAATAAAATATGCATGTTATATGGAAATAGTGAAAAGAGAGGGCTTTGGGCTCCAACATTCAACCTGAGATGCACAAAAACTACACTGACTAATTAGAGGGCACTTGAACTTCTGACCTTTTCTTTTAGAGGTCAAAAGTTCACTGCAAAATAGAATAAGAATTTGGAATATGTTACGTTGATAACCCTTCGACATGTGTATGTATTCTGTCCAAATACAATGGTGCCGTGTGACAAACAGGTACCAGCTGAGTGGAGTGCTGTCATTATGAGGGCTAATGACTTTGCCCCGTCATTACCATCCTGTGCTAACGATTATGTACCCCCACCCAAAACATGTGAAGCATTGCCTGGCTGAGTGGTGTTTTTGGGGGCAGTAATTGTCGTTCTGTCTAATTGAGCACTGTGGCTAAAAGCTTTCCACAAACTCTTTCATGGCATGGAGTGGTTATGCTGTTCTGAACAGTGTTTTTCTAAGAACGTTTCTGGTGGTTCATCCAAATTCCCATTTAAACTGCTGCTGTTGTGCCATCTCTGTCTGTCTTTGGCTCAATCTTGTGTCCACAAATCTATCTTTGCGTTTGTCTCAGCGGCTTATCCCTGTGCCCACTCTCAAATGAGATTTTAAGGTCATTAACTGATCCAGGCTATTATACTAACGCATCAGTGCTGTTCTAGATTCACTAGTTGATTGGAAAGACTTAATTGGACTGATGTAGTCTTGCAGCATTAGCTTCATCTGGTGGTACCTGCAGTGCTTTGTAGTGCAGGACCTCATCTTGTATTTCTTAGCTCTTAGGTCCTATATTACACAAAATTCACTGTTTTGAGCTTTAAGCCATGTTATAATGTTGTTATCTCATTAAAACCACACCTGGAGGTATAGTTTCATTCACATATGTTCGAATAGTCCTTTATGATTAGTCTGTCTGCATCTCCAGTGCTCCAAATGCTCTATTCCACTTTGTACTGTTATGAAGCGGTAGTTTTCAAGTAATGTGGACCCTTTAAAGTAGCACTATGTAACTTGCTCGTGTAACCTGGTTGTTGCACAGGAGATTATATTGCATTTATTTTTAGTATTTAGTCTTTTTTCAATGCGTTTTATCATTCTGTGAGTGGGGTCACCTTTCTACAGGACCTCTGCTTATCTTCATGGGCTTAGATCATTTTAATGCCATACTGTGGAACATTCAGTTCAATTCAATTCAATTTATTTTTGTATAGCCCAAAATCATAACAACAGTTATCTCGGCGGGCTTCACAAAATTGTTAAAATAGTAAACAAAAATGTCAGAGAATGAGCAGAACAAGGAAAAAATTATTAAGTAAATAAATAAAATAATAATAATACTAATCCGTAATTAATTAATAATTCAAAAATACAGAATGTCCAATATCTAGCAGGCAAATGGATAATTGTCCCAGCATCTCCTGTCCTTAGACCCTCCTTCTTCGGCAAGGAAAAACTTGAAAAAAAAACCAGTGGGAAAAAACCGAGAAACCTCGAGGAGAACCACAGTGAAGGAGAGATCCACTCCCATGGACGGACAGGCATAGATGGCCAGGACGAATCCACTGCCAAAAAGGTTGTAAATCTGTAGACCAAAGCTATTGGCAGAAGGAAACTACTGATCTAACAGGACGAGGACAGATTAATCCAGGACATGAAGGAGGGAGGGGTCCAGGTCCTCGACACTGCGGTCCAAACTGGAATATGAAAGGCAAAGCAATAACATCTTTATGGAAACAAGCAGCTGGCAGACCCTCCACCAGAAAAGTTACATAATGCATCTACGACAGTACTTGAGGCCGTGTTTTGTCCTGGATTCAAAGAAAAATATATTTATTTGTTTTTTGCTAGGGGTTACCATCTGGACATCGTTACCCATGATAAGTTAAACTAATGTGTAAGGATTTGTTAGTGGCCAGCCTGGCACTTCACACAGTCCAAACACAGACCATTCTTTGTGCTTTGAATGATGTCATAACTTCCTCACAGGAACTTTTGGTTAACTGCATCTATACTTAAGAATTTGTATTTTAGTATTTGGCAGAAACACCTCTATACTTGTTCATTCTCCTCACCGCCACTGTGCTCACTGCGCTTTCCTGATTGATGCTTGTCGTGAGGGAGAGCCGTATCATTGAAGGTGAATTAAGAATGCACAGAGGTTGGTTGTGTCCGGCCCAAAGAGTGACAGTTGCTACACAAAGAATCCATGCACTCGGGAAAGGAGAGGAAAAGATTACACAGGGTTAAGTTGAAATGAATCATTCTGGACAGCAAGATTAAAAGATCATTTCAAATCAATGAGTGATTAACAGAAGTGAGCACGTACAACCCAGGCTCAGTGGAAAGCACTACTCCGCGCCCAGTCTCGGAGGATGACAATATCTGCCAGCAAGACACTGCTCAAATCTCATGCACAGAAAGCTTTGATTAATATTAATAGCTAAAGCACATTCCACATCTGTCTGGCTCGCTCGCACTTACCGTCTACATTTCTCTCCTCTTGTTTTGTCTGAGGTGTGAGTCTGTGAGTGGAATTCTCACCAAGTAACAAGCCAAAAACTGACAGGAAATCAGAGAAACTTGACAAACAAGGCGGCGACAGTTCTAATGTTTCCAAAGGCTCTAAATGTTTCTACTAACTGGCATTCAAAGCACTGATTTGTGTGTGCGTTCAATAAATGACATATCGCTATCTCACTGTGTGCAGTACATGGTAAAACCATTAGAAAAGATAGCAGGGCTTAACGATGTGCCAGAAATAAATAATCAGAAACAGTTTTCATTTCGGTTTTCACTTTGTCTTTCAATAATTGTAAAAATATTCTAATTTCTTCATCCAAAGTCTGAACTTTGGCTGATTAAAACATATCATTGATCACTACAAAAGACTGATGTTCAATTTTGGTTCAATTTTATTTTATTTTTTTCAATTTTCTCTCACAAAATCTGTTAATAGCAATTTAAATTATTTAAATTTTAAACTTGCCAAACTAAAATAAAGCAAAAACAAAGATGAGAGAAAAAAACAAACAAAAAAACATAACAAAACATACATATATTAACAGTTCACACATCCATACAACTACAGTGTTGATGATATGGTGATGATATTGTGGCACTGCAACATATGTGTACCAGACAGTGCATCTGCAAAATAAAGAAAAGTATTTGTTTGAAGATGAAGGTTGAATTCATGTGGGTTTAAACTCTTGAGGGCGGCACTTGGCTTTGTGTCTAAACCTGAAAGTGCCGCTCTAAAATTCACTATAAGCAGAAACGGTGAAGTAGCAGTTCCATTGAGGTCAGACTGCCAAACTTTCATGTATTCCTTTAGTTTATATAAATCATAAAACTCCACACAGCACTAGTTTGAAGAAAAAGGAAATAACCCTTGTGTACAGAAGGCAAGAGGATCTGAATAGAAATATGGTTTTGTGTTATTCCTGGGCTTACTCGCTCCAAACAGAAAATCTATAAAGGAATGTGTCTGTTCTCTGTGTTTTAAGTTGTGAAACATTTTTTATTCTCTGCAGCCTTCAAACACATAAAGCATGTAATGTAATGCATACAGTTGAAAGTAATGAAATCAAAACAAGGGCAATAGAGAAGATAAGAATGAAGGAATTTTTAACATCAATATTCATCAAAATGTGCCTTAAAAATAAGTATCATGTGCCCATTAAAGGTGCACTTTGTAACTTTTCTGGTCGTGGGTTTGTCACCTAATTCTCTTCATGCTGATATTTCCCTGAGTGTTCCACAGTATAGCATTATACTTATTTACCTCTATGGAGATAGCAAGTCAGATCTGTGGAGAGGTGAGTTCACACGTAGTAAGAATGCTACTTTAGGTCAATAAAAACCCATGTTATTGAGTAAATGTGAGATGAATGTGTTTAATCCCATCCCGGGACATTCCAGACAAAACAATAACTCCATGGAGACAAGCAGGAGGTCTGGAAAAGTTAAACAGTTCACCTTTAAGTTGGAAAAAAACCCCGTGAGAACTTAAACTAGACTTTTGACCTATGAACAAATCTCAACAGCTGGAGTTTATATAGTGATAATACAAATGTAACAATGGTACCATTTAGAGAGTTTTCCTGAGAATAGACAATGGAGTGCAGAGTAAATGTTCACATCTGCTTACGCTTTGCAGAGGAATGTATGATCTGACTCTAAAATCCTTCAGCTATGAAAACAGTTTGTTGTAGTAAATATGGTCGACTTATTGTGTCTCACCAGCACAAGTTCAGCTGGTAATGTGGCCATGGTTCATATGACAGCAGGGAGGAGGCTTGGCTAAGAGGAGCAGGGAACTTACACTGATGTCATTTCATAAAGCTATTCTGATTTACCTTTAATTTAATATTTAAATCATATTGTCTTCTTACTTAAATACTGACAGACAGACATTTTTAACACTTGTGTGTGTTCCTGTCTTGAAGCACATAAAACACAAATATCCTATATGTTCTTTCTCAGCAGGATCGAATATTTTATCATTACAACATTTATTTATGGGTGTTAGACTTGGTTTAGACTTAACAAAGCACAAACACTGACATTGACAACATATGCATGACATCATCATATGCATAATGTGAATTTAAATCATCTCATTGTTAAAGCTTGATTAAAATAATATCACTTTTTCACCTTTTGAGGATAAAAGTCAACATTTTTGAGTATTGCTGCAGGTTTCATTTAAATGTTCCTTTTGCTGTTCCAAAGATTCATCTGTAGAACACAGCGCCTCAATATTGATTTATTGTCTGCTGCTACAAATGTAAAGAGCAGACGTTTCAATGCAGATGATCTTTAAAGCCCACTGTATTAACCCCAGTTTAATTAGTAAACAGATCAAGTTAGTTAATCACAGGTGAAAAAAGCATTTAGCATTTAACACAGAGCTGGACTATCCCGAGATGGTCCCCTCAGGAGCACTCCGAGAGCTGAAGGAGACGCGCAGGTGGCCAAATGAATAGAATCACTTGTACCTTCCGTTTTCTACATGTGTAAATAAACCGCCATTAGCTAGTCTAGCCTTTTATGCAAATGTACATTTAAAACTGCCTGTGTTGTCTTGTAATGACTCTTTATTGCTACATTTAATCAGACACACACAGTTGAAGCAGACACGTTAGCGACTAGTCACCCGGAGGGAATGTGCCCTGAAAATCAAGAGACATTAACCAATTAGTGCTGATCAATAGTGCACACCACACTGGGAAGAGCCACGCTACAGCAGCACAGCTAACATGTGTGTGTGTGTGTGTGTGTGTGTGTGTGTGTGTGTGTGTGTGTGTGTGTGTGTGTGTGTGTGTGTGTGTGTGTCTGCAGGCCAATGGGCAGGCCGGGTATAGCACTGTCTCTCTAAGCAGCAGGAACCTCTCAGCCAATCAAAATGCTGCCAGAATCCTTGACATTCTCGCGCCGTCCAATGCAAAAGCGGCTTCCCCGCTGTAGCCAGGCAGAACCGAGTCCGCTCTAGGAAATAAACGGGAGAGATGAAAAGATAACACAGAGCGAGGCGGCGCAAGGGGAGGAAGAGGGGATGTGTTAGGCTGTGAAAGCAGGTGTCATAATGGGGCGCAGAGGCTGGTAGGTAATCGCACTGAGAAAAGCACAGAGCATGACAGCCAACCTTTAATTCCCCATGAGGGCTTGTATGCCTTCAGTTGTCTATGAGAAAAAAAAAAAATGTTTGATTGAAAATGCTAAAAGATGAGACTAGAGGATGTGATTTGGTTACAGATGCAAAAGCAGGACATTTGAAAGTCTAGTTTTTGCATGCGCTCATACACCGACACACACACACAAGCAATGTTAAGCTACAGAGATCATAGCACCATAGTACCTCTGCGCCTGCCACTACTACTCTGTATTCTAGTTGAGCAGTGCAAATATCAGCATGGAGCTTGGGATGTATAGGGATTGAGACAAAAGGAAAAAAGAAAGGAAGAGATATTACACCTATCCGGGGGAGTGTTCAGTGGAGCAGGCATTATGAGAGTGTAAATTACCTCCCCTCCTTCTCCCTTTGGGCTGCTGACTGCTGGATGGATATAATCGCACACACTCGCACATACACATGCACGCACATGAACACACACACACTGCTCAATCTGTGGACACCGGCAGAATATTGAGCCCGACTGTCATAATGTTTGTATGTTTATATTCAAGAATGGCTCCAATCATGTATAGATTTGGCATCAGCTTCACGACCTGCTCCATTGTGTAAAAATCGACACCTTACACATTTGTCTCAACCCGGGAGTAAATCGAAGGTGATTTAGTGGGTCTTGTAAAACGCCGGCCTTTAAGTGATAGAGGAAGATGTTGAAGAATTTAGATGGATGAGAGAAGCCTTTGCGGTTGAGTTCTAAAATAAATGTACTTAGCATTAGTGTCGCATTAATTATGGCAGTGATTTCCAATGTGAGAGAGAGAGTCACTAAGGGTCCCCATAACTTCCTTTTTAAGACATCCAAACTTAAGCACCAGTATTATGAAGAGCTGAGATTTAAAATGACTACTATAAAATGCATTTCTTGTGATTGCTTTACCTTAATAGCTTCATTGGTATCCATTAAAAAAGATGTTTAATTCTCAGGTAGTTAGAGAGGGTTGTTTGGAGCGCCAATGACAACAGGTAAAATTGGAATTGCGGAGAGAAAAACGTGAAATCCAGAGCCCAAAAACCTACTAATATATTTATGATAAGTCGATATATGATAAATAATGTGATAGCTTGAGTTTGCTAATGGGGAGATTAGAGTAACTCAGTCTTCTTTACTGCAAAGTGGGCGCAGTGACAGGCACACATGTACGAGCTATAGGTCAGCCTTTGCTAAATTGAAGGACATCAGCTTGAGTCAAGGCTCATTATGTCTTTATATTAAGCCTTGGTTTAAAAAGCATAGATCTCATTTTCTACTGGCTGTGTTGTACATTTCAATTCACCTGAGCCTATTGTGCCTATTTTCTATTTCTCCATCAGGGCCGGTGTTCCCGAGAGAACTGCAAGTACCTGCACCCTCCGCCGCATCTAAAGACACAGCTGGAAATCAATGGAAGGAACAATCTCATCCAACAGAAAAACATGGCGATGCTGGCCCAACAAATGCAGCTGGCCAACGCCATGATGCCGGGCACGCAGCTCCAGCCGGTGGTGAGAGCACACGCCGAGCGCACTGTCCATGCAGGCAGCACCAGCACTCAAACATCGGCCACAGGGGGCACAGAATTACTGCGATAAAAGCTTTTAAGGATAATATGATCAATTAAGGAAAGTCATATTTTTAGTTTGACCCACTTTGAGTCATTTTCCAGATTGCTCTTGTCAAGTGCTAAATTTATAAACCTTGGTGGATAATTAATACATTATGTGTGACCAGTCTTATTTTTTTTTTTATTTGAAAGTCATATTTTCATACTTTGTCATTTTGTTATAAATTTACTGTTGTAATGAAAAAAATAGGTAAACATGATGCTGACAGACAAATGGGGATAAAGTGAGATACAGCTACATAAATTACATTCCTTGCACACTAGACCATTATAAACCTGACTGGATTGCTTGGAATGCTAATATGTAAAAGTTTGGCTGTCCTGCTTTAAATGAGGTTTCCTGGCAAGTGACCATTAAAATCAATCTTCAGAGCAAACATGACTCCGTCAAGATTGGACATATTCAAGCACAAAACACCAAATGATAGAATAGACTGTATCTCTAATTCACACTTCATATCCTATCAATTATAATAGATAAATATTAGCATTGTCATATATGAAGGAAAATTGCCTGGTGCTTTCAAATCTCTCTCTCTCTCTCTCTCTCT
>JACN01014852.1:0-18291 GCA_000787155.1 Scartelaos histophorus | reverse complement strand
TTTTTTTTTTTAAATATACAGGCCTATACATAAAATAATATGTAATATTATCTTAAAGGTAAATGATTTTAGATGATTAATGTTGTGGGTTTGTTTCTCAGTTCTGATTTGTTTGTTTTCTGTCGTGCGTCATGGGCCCTGTGCGTTTGGCCCGTGCCTCTCCCTTTTCGTTTTAAGAAATAGACTTTAGACCCTATAAAAGACCAACCAGACTAATCATAAAACAGAAAATAACTAAACGTACCATTAGACTGTGTGGCCTATTTTACCCTTGTTGTGTTTGAGAAAACAGGCGTCAGTTATGACGCATGGCTGTAATGCGTAATTGTTGAAGTCTTATCCAGTCCAGTCGTTATTTTATTTCTTTGTATATATTTTAAGTTAATTTCCTTCCATGGACTCCAATACAGAACTGAAAGGCGATACTGGCAATAAAACAGTTTTCATTTTCTTCTTAAAGCTCAGTATTTTATTTATTTATTTATAAACACACAAGTTCTAAATTCTATTGATGAAAAATGAACTGAAATAATAACCCAGCGGAAATAAAAATGTGCAGGCTTCCTGTATGCGAAATAATAATAAAGGTCTGCAGTCTATTTCCAATACTAGAGAGTTGTTTTGTGCCCCTCTAGGCTAATACTTACAGATAAGTTCGGCTTGCCATTATATAAGCCTATTCAAGGTTATCAGCTTTTTGTTGTAGGTATACATCATTTCTGATGTCTTTTCCCATTTAAAAAGACATATTTTTTTATTTAGGTTTGTTTATCACTATGGCAACTGTACCATTTTTCACATTTCTGAAACCCATGGATAAGGCTGTTTTAGGTTGCATTTTATTTTTTGATTACATGGTTACAAACTAAAATGTACGTAGTTTTACTGACTTTTGAACTATTTTAACGTATTTTTACTTTAAGCAAAAACATACCTCTCCAATTCACAGCTAAAATAACGTATTTTTGCTTGTAAAATGTTTAAATTCAGAAATGTTCACTGTTAAAAGGTGCTAAATGGGGTGTGGAGCTGGAGTGTGGGTCACTCCATGCCGTGCGTAAAAGGCCGCGTAAAATTGCACTTGCTTCGACTCCAAAAGGCCACAGTAAAATCCAATCTCTTCCCTCTTGGTATTTAACGGGTTTCGGGTTCTAATCTGACACGTGGTGGAACCCCTAAGAGCGCCTTTAATTGTCTCCGTTCCTCTCCACGTGCACAATGTGATTTCGTTCAACGTCGATGCGCTCCAGAGCTCCGTGCGTAAATGACGTACCCCCCGTGCCGTGCGCCCAGGTGGGAACAGAGATGACGTGCCAACTTTGTAATTATAAAATGTATGTTTCTTCTATTTTTTTTTTTGGACATGGGGGTGTTTCTCTAACGTAAATGCAATTTCATCTAAAACGGAAATTGGCCTTTTTAAGAAATAGGGCCTATAGTAAAAATATATATACATACATAAACATAATTAACATAGATTTTTTATACTCTGCCGAAATAGCTTAAAATTATCTGAACAAAGTAGCTGATTATTTCATTTCTAAATTTTTACGAAGTCATCTTGCGTCACGTCACGTTTCTTCGTACGGACATCTTGCGTAACGATGAAAAAGCCTCGAAATTTGGGGTAATTCTTAGACCACTGAAACGAGCAAACGACCTAAACAATACAATTATATAATTTTGGTAAGAAATAATTCTAGTATCTTACGTGTTTCAGATTTTTAGGATAATTTCAATTTTTTTATTTTTTTTTTTTATCACGTATTTGCCCAAACGATGAAAAATGTGACAACAAACATTTGCAAAAAAAAAGTAAATGCATTATTGGTAGCCCTATTTACAGAAGTCTTTTGGAATTATTGACTTTGAACGTATAAAACCAAGAATAAACAATGCAATAACAATAACAATAAATAAAAAAAGAAAAACATCTTCACTATTTATGAACTACAAAAAATGTATTAAAGAAGTGACAGTAAAACGGACATTTTGAGTCTGAGTTTCCTGCAGTAACTATCTGGGCAATAATGGATCTCACAAGCCAATATTAACACAAAATTGAAAAAACAAAGAGGAAAATGATCTTTTTTTGAGATTTTTTTGTTTTAGTTTTACATTTGTATGAGCTAATTTGCCTAAGTTAAACCTCCCGAGAAGACGGAGAAGAGACGCATCCCTAATCGTATCAACCATATTCTTATTTTCTTTTTAGCTCGATTTAAAACCAGCTTTTAACCCCTAACAGCGTCGCACCATTATTACCTCGCTCAAAGTTGTATTCTGTTTGATTTGTGCATTTGTGTCGCATTTGTGACTCGAGTAGCTTGAAAATTTCTGTTTTCATCTACCCCCTATCTCCGCCCACTTCCTGGCATTTAGTTTAGTTTACGGATTAAACAGGGGAGCTCTCCATTTCAAATAACGACACCATCGGGCCACAGTAGCCCAAGAACGATTACCCAATGATCAGAAGGTTGGCGTTGCAATCCCAGCTCCCACATTGTGTCCTTGGGCAAGACACTTAACCCACCTGGCCCTCTAGCTTCTGCGTACGCTGGTGTATGAATGTGTGAATGGGTGAGCGATTTCTTGAAGGTGGAAAAGCGCTGTATAAAAATGTGAAAATTCGAGAACGTGAACCAAACTTTTCGCCATAAATCGCCTCAAAATAATGAATGTTTTTGGTCCACGCTCTAAAATTTGATGATTTCATAATTTTGGGTGGAGGGCGGAGCCTGTGGGGCTGTTAAGCTATGATGTCATCGCTCTTGCTTTAGCCACTTCCTGTTCCAACAGAATTCACTCACTATTGTGGCACTTGGTGATTTTAGCCATTTACAAAACTTAACATATGGCAATTATTTTTACGATTGTAATTTAGGCCCTAAAGGTGTATTGTGTAACTTTTCTTCTTGTTTCTATGGAGATGTCATCGCTCTGGAACATTCCACAGTGTGACATTAATCAGCTCTACTTTACATTCATTCAATCGCAGGTGGATTTATAGATCAAAAATACCTTGAAAAACGAATATTCTGACTGTGTGCGGGGTCGCCTCTCCACAGATCTGACCTGTAACTTGGTCTGATTTGGTCTCCATAAAGATAGAAAGGTTTAATCCATTCTCCGGAGGTCAGAGGTCATCAGAGGTTTATGGAGCAAACATGGAGTCACATTTTACAATCCAAACTCTGTGGGAGATTTTTGAATTTTAAACTATTCCACAAATATTGAACTCTATTATTTGATATATTTTATATTGAGGGATTGGCGCCACAAAGTCAAACTCCTTTCAACTGACGACAAACACGTCTCTGAGTTTGAATAATGGTTCTGTTTTATGAAACTATTGTGAAAAAAAAAATCATTCAATATGGACCCGGTGATTACAGGTTAAAACTGGTGTTGGGTCTTAAAATGTAAGACACAACCAGAGGAAATAAATCAAAAATCACCGCTCACTGCCTGATTCCAGAAGTACATTTCTCATTTGACGTATCACAGATGAAAAAAAAATAAAATTAGAGTTCAAAGTCAGTATAGAAAAATAAAATGGAGTCTTGAAAATAAGCAGTGCAAGATGACTCAAACATGCACAAGTTAAGTCATAAAAAAGAAAAGAAAATGAAATTGTAGGGCCTAGCAGTGTGGTTATGCTGCGCTACAACATTAATTTTATTTTTATTTACTTAAATTTGTGTGTGTTAGGGGTGGGGAGGTTGATTATTTTATGTTTTTGTGTCTTGTTTTCATGTTAATGTTATTGTATTTTATTTAATGACACATTCTACTGTCTTTCATTTAAAAAAAAGAAAGAAAAAACATGCAACTCCAAATACATGATTTTGCAGAATAGGGCTGCTTTAAAACCACTGGGTTATGGATATTAGATATTTGAATTTTTTAAAAAGTCTGTGGGAAAATGAATAGAAATTGATATCCAAAACAGGAGCAGGTGGTCACTGATGAGCTACATACTACATTTCTAAGTAATTTATCAATATTTAAATACTTTAAAAGGCCCATGTTACATTATTTTCTATCTGTTATAATGTGGATTCCTCATGACAAACAGACCTGGAGGTGTGTTTTGTTTTATTCACACATTTTTAGCAGACAAACCCTGCAGATTTAGCCTGAGTTCTTCTCTGAAACTGAAAACTGTTCACTTTATGATGTAATGTGATAATACAGGAAGTGCTCCACTCCACACACCTGCACTAGACTCATTTGGATCATTTCAGCTCCAGAAGTGCAGATCTCTATTGAGCTAAAGGTAAAAGGAGTTGTTAACCGCAGAGATTTTTATCTTCCCTTGAGCAGAACATCCACAAATCAAAGACCACTCGAGTTCAGAGGGACGACACTCTGGAATAATCTCTCAAATCGATTTCCTCACTGGACTATTTTTTAACAAACATTGATTTGATTGATTTGTAATGATATTTAATATTTAAGTCAACTTGTTTGTTCATGTTTCTACAGGAGGTGAACTTTTTTCATCTGTTTGAAATAATTTTGACTGTTTGTGCAAATAAAATCTAAATCTAAACTTGAAAACTAGCACTACATGACATGACAAAGTTGATCAGAGCATTTTGAGCTTTTGAGATGAAGACAGACTAATAATAAAGGATAACTCAAACGTGTGAATGAACCAAAACACAACTCCAGCTTTGTTTTTGATGAGAAAACAACATTATAACATGGTTAAAGCTCATAAGAGTCCATTTTGTGTAATATAGGACCTTTAACAAATACTGTATCCATTGTCATCCCAGTTTTGATGTTGCATATTCACATTCCCGCTTCTCTGTTCGCTCCCACTGCAGGCCCACGGACGCGCAAACTCAAGAAAACCAAGAGTGGCAAAGAGGACAAGCGCCCACGCACCGCCTTCACCGCCGAGCAGCTCCAGAGACTCAAGAGCGAGTTCCAGCTCAACCGCTACATCACGGAACAGCGCCGTCAAAGCCTGGCTCACGAGCTCAACCTCAACGAGTCCCAAATCAAGATCTGGTTCCAGAACAAACGCGCCAAGATCAAGAAGGCGTCCGGCTTCAAGAACGGCCTGGCGCTGCAGCTGATGGCGCAGGGGCTTTACAACCACTCCACCACCACCATACAGGACGATAAGGAGGACAGTGACTGAGGAGAGGGGCGGGGGGCAAAGGTGGACTGCAAAAACTTGAATCTATCCATGTTATAATGACTCGAGTTACCAAAATGTTAATTTGGTTTGAGTAAATTTCAGTAAAATGATCTACCAATCGTGCAAGATGCCTGAGCAGCCAGTCCCTTCTACATTCTGTTCGAATCCAGAAGGGACTCGGGATGTAACGATGTCCAAATCTCTTGATACAACACTATTCATCTCACGGTACGATATTTATTGCAATACTAAATACCTTGAAAAGCCTTTAGTTCTGTTATAATGCAAAGTGCTTAAAACAGTTATTTCTTTATGTAGTTTGCACTGAAACAGCAAAGAATTATGGTCTACGTAGTTCCATCCATTTGTTAACTATGCTGCACCATGACAACAAATTTAAGCAAAAGGACTTGTGACGGTCCACGATATTATTGCAAGATTTTTGACGATTCCACGAAATTTCAGTTAGATTTACATCCCCAGAAGAGACTGAAACTGGGCGTAAAAAACCTCGGAAAGTCATAGTTTGGACAGGACACAGCTCCAGATCCGCTCGTCTTTGTAAAGTTTTTGCGGTTCAGGCGTTTCAGGTAATGGAAGAAGTCTTTTTATACTTAAAACACGAAAATGCATCTTGTTGAGAAAGACGTGTTCCATTGGTGGGCCATTTTACAACTCAAATCAAGTCAGATGTTCTTAATTTGAGTCATTTAAACGTACTGAGATAGTACTTTTTGCAGTCGGGGGTCGTTTGATGGATGGATGCAGGGGGTACATGTTATTCTACGAGGGAAGGTAGAGTTCGTAAAAGGAATAACCAAGGGGAAATCCACAAATACTACACCTGGTGACTGAGTGCTCGTGTTGTAAGTACATTTACCATAATTTTTTTCCCATAGACTTAACACAGTTGTTTTAAGTCCAAAAAAACACATTTAAAACACAATATTTGCCGAAATGCTTCAATAATTTGGCGTTTTTTTACGTGTCAGAAACAGAGTGGGGTCCGTCAAATGCTCTTCTCCATGGAAACGTTATTGCTTTGTCTGGAATGTTTCACAGTACGGCATTAAACCTATCTATCTTCATGGAAACCAAACCAGATCAAGTGACAGGTCAGATCTGTGGAGAGGCGACCACGCTCACAGTCAGAATGCCTGTTTTTTGAGATATTTTTAAGCTATAAAACCACCTGTAAGTGAATAAATGGAAAGCAGAACTGTCATACTGTGGAACATTCCAGATCGAACAATGCCATATCCATAGAAACAACCAAAAAGTTACATAATGCGCAAGCTTTTGGACTTTTAATATATTTTATTGTGTTTATGGAAAGTCTATGGGTAAAAATAATGGGACTTGACAGTTGATAGTAAAAGTTTCCGGGATAGATACTGTATCTGGAGAATCTGGAGATGTTTCTGCAGAAGGACAGTTTAATTCTTGTTTCTTAGACTTGTACCCTGCGAAACAAAAAAATTTACAGGTGATAATCAAACTTTTTCATTTTCAAAAACAGTTTCCAGATAACTACCTCTGAAACATTTTCTACCATAGATAAATGAGGGATTATCATGACTTGAATTTTCTACTCAATACTGTAACCAGGCCCGTCGACAGAAATCTAGGGACTGGGGCCAGAAGACTCACATGGGCCCCAATCTAATATTACCGTATATTTCGGGCTATAAAGTGCACCGGATTATAAGGCGCAGTATCAAATAATATGTCAGTTGTGTCATTGTCCACACATAAGGCACATCGGATTATAAGGCGCAATAAGAGAAACAAAACACGTGTCGGATAAATCGAACTTTATTCAGGTCATTTACAATAACTCTCAGTTGTAGCTAACACAAAAATACAAGTTTAACAGTTGGTGATTTGGGCATCAAACATGCCCGGATCCCTCTCAACATTGTTCAGTTTTAACACAAAAATACAAAACCTGAAATCTGCATGGTAATGGTGGCATTTTGGGTCCTTGTACAGCACACGGCAGAACTACCGGTATGTTGCACAGTCGCCCTATATGTGGCCAACATATTACTCCTCCTGACTCGCCCACTAATACGTTATTAGACTAATGTGGACAACATCAAATCGGTTGGAGGTTAAACACAACCAAAGGTCATACATTAGGCCACTGGATTATAAGGCCACTGTTGATTTTGGAGAAAATGTCATGATTTTAGATGCGCCTTGTACTCCAAAAAATACGGTAATTCATAAGCAGAGGTTCCAATTCTGGGCCCCGAGACAACAGACCATGTTTCCACCCCGTCGACATCCCTGACTGTACCACGTAACTTTAACCTCACCGTGTGGCAGGGGCAGCACCAGCTCTTCCTCGGATGGCCAAAGCCCCCTCCCCAATACCCCCCTAAAGATTTTTCCGTCTTTATTTTCCCTCCAGTATCATTTAAAAACATTCAAATTGGAAGTATTTTATTGTTCATACAGAAACGCACTATGTAATTTTTCTAGCTAGGGGGCCCCACCACAACCTTGTTTCCATGGAGATATTTTTGCTTTGTTTTCACAGTATAGCATTAAACTTCTCTATGTTGCATTTATTAAATTACAGGTATTTTACTGCTTAAAAATACTACCAGTACTACAAAAAAAAAAAACATCTGACCTGTAACTTGGCTTAGAAACTTTGCAGGCTTGTCTCCATGGAAACAGATAATGTCATAGTCTAAGTCATATGAAGACGAGCAAGTGGCAGACCCTCCACCAGAAGGTTACACAGTGCCTCTTTACGTTTTTGTCCGTGCACCAGCAGTTGTGGATTTTCCTTTTGGATATTCTGAACATATTACGTAGTACAGATATCATACCCTCATCTGAGAAACCCACAGCATCTAACAACGGATAAAGACTTCAAAATTGTCTATCTCATACACAGGACTCCCCCTGCCAGCCCAAAAGGTACACAAAAAGGATAAGTGACACATTGGGAAACTGCTTCTAGACAATTCTGATTCAAAAATACCAGGAACATCTTTCAGTTCAAGAATAACGGACTTCCAAGGTGCAACGTAAACCGCAAAAGTTGTCTAAACGCAGGCAAGTAGGTTTTCATAACTAATTTTTCAGTTTAGAGGTTTTTCAACGTCTTATTTCTACAGATATGTCACTGCTCTGCTTTAAATGTTCCACAGTGTGACATTAAACTGCTCTACTTCACATTTATTCCATTACAGGTGGTTTTATGGCTCAAAAATCCCTAGAAAAACAACATTCTGACTGAGAGCGGGTTTGCCATTCCACAGGATGGAACTTTGGAACTTTGTCTAGTTTGGTCTCCTTGAAGATAGAAAGGTTTAAAGCCAGACTGTGAAACATTTCTGACCAAGTAATAACATCTCCATGGAGCATTTGATGGAAAAGTTACACAATGTACCTTTAGAACGTATTAACTTTGGAGTACTTTTTCGCGCTTTTCCTGTTTGCTTTATTCGGTTTTAGCAGTTTTAACTTTTGATTAGGCATTACACAAAAGTACTAATTCAACTGTTAAAGGTGCATTACGTAACTTTTCTGGTGCTTGCTTGACTCCATGGAGATGTTATTGCTTTGTCTGGGATGTTCCGTGACTTTAAACATAAACATCCAGCATGTTGTTTTTCTAGGTATTTTTGAGCTATAAAACCATCTGTAATTGAATAAATAAAAGTAGGGTTCCTATGGTCATGGAAATCCTGGAAAAGTCATGGAAATTTAAAATGTCATTTTCCAGGCCTGGAAAAGTCACGGAATTTTGTAAATCCAGTGAAAGTTTTGGGATTTTAATATGTTTTTTACATAACAACAGTGTTAAATGTTAAGTTATCATTAGGATATTATGATTATTTCCACCAGCCGCTTCAGCATGAATGTAACTCATGACAGGGAAGTTGTCTCTACTGCCCCCTACTGGCTGTGGTCACTGGGGGAGGGGTGGAAAGGGTTAACATTTCATATTTAGCCCTAAAAGTAAAGTTAAATTCTACACAATATTTATAAAAATGTAAAGGTAGATCCTGTAACTTTTTGGGTGGAGGGTCCATGAAATGTTTTTCTCCATAGAGATGTTACTGTGTTGTCTGGAATGCTCCACTGTATGGCTTTAAACCATTCTACCTTCACTGAAACAAAACCAAACCAAGGTACAGGTCAGATCTATGGAGAGGCGACCCCCTCAGTCAGAATGTTGTTTTTCTAGGTATTTTTGAGCTATAAAACCATCTGTAAATAAAAGCAGGGTTCCTATGGTCATGGGAATCCTGGAAAAGTCATAGAAATTGAAAATGTAATTTTCCAGGCCTGGAAAATCATGGAAATTTGTAAATTCAGTGAAAGTTTGGGGATTTTAGTATGTTTTTACTTAACAACAGTCTTAAGTGTTAAGTTATCATTAGGATATTATGATTATTTCCACCAGCCGCTTCAGCATGAATGTAACTCATGACAGGGAAGTTGTCTCTACTGCCCCCTACTGGCTGTGGTCACTGGGGGAGGGGTGGAAAGGGTTAACATTTCATATTTAGCCCTAAAAGTAAAGTTAAATTCTACACATGTAGGAGCTGTAAGGTCACGGAAAATTCACTTTAGATCTTGAAAAAGTCATGGAAAATTTTGAAATTTTGTCAGTGAAGAAGAGCGGGAACCCTGTGTAAAGTAAAGCTGTTTAAAGTCATACTGCGGGACATTCCAAGCACAGCAATGACATATCTATAGACACAAGCAGGTGACGGAACCTCTACCAAAAAAGTTACACAATGCACCTTTAGCTAAAGCACTTATTATTTGATTTGCAATTTGTCACAGCTGCAAATAGAAACCTCCAATAGTTTTTGCGGGAGTTGTCGGTGCGTAGACGAGCCTCTCTGGACTGTTCTGGTGTGTACATTGTAAATATGTAATCTCTAATTTAAAATCTGAAGAGACTCAACCCAACACCAAACCAAAGATTTCATTGGGCCTGGATGGTGGAAAAAGGACTGACGCGCTAAAGGACGGATCAGGATCGCTCACTCTGCTGTTTCTGGATATAACTTTACAAAGGAAAGTCACAAAGCCAACCCTTTTTTTTCCTGGACCAAGTGATTCTTTGAGATTTTGGATACAATATCATCAGGAATTTGAGAGAAAACTGAAAATTTGAATTCCTGTGTTTCAGAAAACATCACATCATTCTATAAGCCAATATTAATGAATAAAAATGGGTTCTTGGGTTTACTCAATAACTGAAAATACCAGGTTCAACATTTGTGAATTTACTTTTTGGGTATTTTATGTCAAAGTACAGTGTAATCAATAGTGAAATCTGAGAGTATAAAGTCGCATTTTAGTAACGCAATTATCAGAATTATGTCGTTTCCCTTTAACATTTTACCCCACAACAATTTGACATCAGAAGTTTAAAAAATATAAACTGAAATCTCAAATTAAATATGTAAAATTTACATAAACTTATATATATATTTTTTGTACTGTCAGTATTCAGTGACGGGAAGGATCCTTCGGAGATGTACTCCAGTACTGTATATTCTGAAGATTTGGAGTACTTTTACAACAATTTGCATTTCAATTTTAAGAGTAAAACAGCAAAATTGGATTAAAAAAAAAAAAAAAAAAATCGCTTTGTGTTTGCAATCACTGTTTGGAGCAGAAAATTTTAAATTCAAATTTAATATTCACACTGTCAATACCAGTGGTGGAAGAAGTAAGAAGTATTCAATGTTGTTACTTAAATAAAAGTACAGATACAGGGGCAAAAAATTACTCAAGTAAAAGTAAAAATATCACATGAAAAAATCCACTTGAGTAAAATTATTGAAGTACTTGTTTAAAAATGTACCTTAAGAGTAAAAATGAAGCAACAGACGTAGTGATTTTAATCCAGAATTCAGTTAATTTGATTTCTTAAAATTGCTAGCTGTTTTTATTTAGTTTGCTCAAATTTGGGATGTTAACTCAAATTAAATGTACTAAAAATAAGTCTCAGAGATTTCAGCAGGTCTTAAACCATAAAGAAAGAACTTTGTACTTTCTTCTTCATTACAAATACCTGTTCTTAAGTATTGTATTTTTACTTTTGTACTTTATCTTCCACCACTGGTAAATATTCAAATCTACCACACAGCAAAAAGAGATTATTATTGTTTAAAATGGTGTGAATTCCTTATAACTAAAACTATATACAGGGAATTTATTTGAAATCATGTATTAACATTCCTGAACAATTTACAGATTTCACCAATTCAGAGAAATCACACAGAACAATTTGTTTAATATAAGATTTGTTTTTGATGAATATTTTTGTTTGACATTTTGGCCGTTTGTGTTTGCGTGTTGGACAGAAGCAGCAGAATTAAAAAATAAAATGTGTGTGATGAAAATGGTAAAGAAATGAAAAGGGAATATGAAAGATGCTGGTGAATTATATGTACATTTTAACCATGTTTCCAAATAAACTTTTATATCTGAACGTCCGGATTTCACTGTGTTTTTTATATAAGGTGTAAAGTTATATAAAAGGTTTTGTCCAATGTTTCAAAGACAATTAACTGATGCAAATTTTGAGACATCAGGAATACATAAAAGATACAGAAAAAAGAATAGAAAAGCTTAAAATGTCAAGTTGTTTTCATTTAACCGTTTCTGTGTAGCAAACGTTTATTTTAAAAAGGTTTAAAATGTATCCCTCAAGTTGATAAGCACTTAGAAATAATATAGATCTTTTATGAACTTCCAAATATTACACGTGGGTTGCATAAATTATCGCCGATGTATTGAACGGCAAAATAAAAGTGGTCCTAGAACAGAACCCTGGGGGACACCATCACTACAGCATTATGTTAGGAAAGTAGAAATGTTTAGAAAATTATTAAAACTGAACAAATTAATTCCATATTTCTTGCTTTATATATCTGATGTATTCTGTATTTATATATGATGTAAAAAGTGGTTAAAAAAAAATTGACTGACTGACTGAATGAATCAAAAGAAGACATTAAATATATGAAGCCAAATATGTAGAAGTAATGAAACTCTAGTAATTATTTTTCAACAAAGCAAAAGGTGAATAGTTTGAGTATTTGGTTATAAAATATATACAACAATTAATAGCTATTTATTTTTTATTTTCTTTGCTACATAATTCCAGACATGTTACTTTACGAATATAAAATGTAGAAAGTGGTAAAGATATATATATTAAGGAAAAAAAAACTTGAATGAGGTAGTGATTCAAAATTTTTTATTGTTATTGCACTTTAGCTTTAAGAAAATTTTAAATAATTTTTTAATTTTCGCACAATCTCCACGTGTTACTAAAATGTCTTGTCAAATTAAATATATGGGAGCTGAGTGGAGAGGGAGGATTATGCTTAAAAATGTGTAAAACTAGGTGGAACAATGCATAATTTGGTACTTTTCTATTTACAATTTTAGCGACATTTTCTTAACAATAAAATGTTAATTGAAAGTGCAATAATTGTAAAGTTCTATATTACACAAAATAGAATCTTAACTCTTAATAAGCTTTTAACCATGCTATAATGTTGTTAACTAAACAAAAACAGACTGTGTTTTGTTTCCTTTCACACATCCTTTTGAATAACCTTTTATTTATTATCTGTCTACATCTCCAAAGCTCAAAATGCTCCATCCAGTTTTCAAGTTTTAGTTCAATTGATATCGGCAATTCCAAATGATTCTAGTAAAAGGTGTACGGAGTTTAAAAACCAAAAAAATGAGGAGCACTTCCTGTATTACCACATGACATCACAAGGTGGGACTCAACCTAAATATGCAGAGTTTGTGCGTTAAAGATGTGTGAATGAAAAAACAAAAAAAACCCACAAAAAAAAACACAACTCCAGGCACGTTTTTGATGACGAAACATTATAACATAGATAAAGAAAATAGAGTAATATAAACATACATAAATAACGTGTACATTTTATAGAGAAAAATAAGGAGTTTGAAAGAGCGTGATCCCCAAACATGCTTGAAAAGAGGTGCAGATTTGAAATACAAATACATCTGTGAGCCTCGCCTCATTGGCTCCTCGGCTCTGAAAAAGGAGCGAGCACTTTGAGCTGTTCAGTACGACGCCGAGCATGAAATGATCTCTGTCTCTTCTCATTCTCGGTTGGTCTGGATCAGGGAGGACAGCGAATACACGGGTTTATGTGGAACTAGAAGATCTGGTACACAAAGTAATGTTTATACTAATAGCATCTATACACAGAGTTATTATTATGTGTCCTATTGAGATATGAACGGCAGCTTCAAATTATGGTTTCGTCGTGCATCTGCAAATTGGCAACAAAAGATCTGAGGAGTTACGGTAGTGAAAGGGCAATGCAACGTTACAAACAACACAGACGCTGATGGTCATAATTTGGGAAAGGTTTCTTAATTATAGTATTTACAGTTTGATATGAAAGGCGCACTAACAGACTCTAAGTACAGTACATCCGATTTGATATTTCTGTATGATCTATTTCAATGGACCATGTGTGTTTCTGTGCTGGGATTTCTGTTTTATATTGACATCTTTCTCCTTTGAAATTTGGGATAAACTTACAGTGTTGCGAAATAACTGAATATTTGCCCCAAAAATACATACTGTCAATACTAATCTTGAGTAACCGTGTTCTGTTTTTCATTTGGTGGTATTCAAAATCCATGACGGTAATTGATCACGCAATTTTGGGCTTGAGAAAAATGGCAAACATTACACGTCATGTTTTTTTACACTATAACTTATATGCAAATTGGTGTAAAAGTATTTTAAGTAGTCAGAATACAGTACTCCAGAGGTACTAGTATCTCTCCACCCCTTTCCAAGTAGCTCGCCGAGGGATTTCAGAATTAAACCGTTGTGCTGCATAACAAAAATGTGGTTAATTAAAAGCCGATTATAATTAAATAAATGTATCAACTTGAAGCCTAACTTTGTGCATTAATAAATGGACTATGATTTATGTTCTGTAGGCGTCTAACTGCACCCAAAGGCCCTCTTTCTTATAATCGTTTCAGTTTCTTGCCGCCGCTAAAATGAGTAGCTCTCCGTCATTTTTGTTTTGTAAAGGAAGCTCATCTGAGGAAAAAAGTTGAATTCCCCTGCAGTACTCGGATTGGACATGTATCAGAACATTTTACAGTTTAATTTTGGTGGTCAATATTCTAGACTTAGACATTTGACAATCTTTATTGAGCCACAAGTGATTTTATTTATTTATTTATTTTTGGATACAGTAGCTCACACATTGCAATATAATATAACATAATAGCAAAGAGTAATAAAATTAAACATGTAACTAAATACACTAAATACACAAAGTATTCTTCCCATCAAAGTGAACAGAATGAAGAAATACAAAGTGGACACAGGACAAATATGTCATTAGTCCCATTTGATATTTTCTTTTACACAAACATGAGCTTTGAATATGACTAAGCATATTTCAATAGACAACAAAAAATAATATTGTATTAAAAGCATTTTTTTTATACAGGTACTCGCCAAAATGACACAGGTTGTCCAATATATTTATTTATTTTTATACATAATAATTTTTTTATTTTTTATTTTTTGTAACAGCTATTTCAGGCTATAACATTTTTTAGCTAAGGTGTAAAAAACTATAATAAATTGAATGTGCTCCCAAAAATTCTAGTTTAAAATATGATATGTACCTTCCATCTGAAATTCTGATTCACCGAAAATCTTCCTTCATATTATAACACGTAAACACAGACAAAAACAAGAATAGACCTGAACCTTCCGTCTGAAATGCTGATTCACCGAAGGTCTTTCATATTTTAATATTATTACTTGGTATTTCACATGATTAATACATAAACGCAGACAAAACAAAAATCCTAGTGTAAAATAGACCTGAACCTTCCATCTGAAATGCTGATTTACCAAAGGTCTTTCATATTTTAATATTATTACTTGGTATTTCACATGATTAATACATAAACGCAGACAAAACAAAAATCCTAGTTTAAAATAGACATGAACCTTCCGTCTGAAATGCTGATTCTCCGAAAAGCTTTTGTATTATAAAATTATAACTTTGTATGTCATGCAAATAATAGATAAATGCAGGCAAAACAAAAAATCCAGTGTAAAATAGACCTGAACCTTCCATCTGAAATGCTGATTTACCAAAGGTCTTTCATATTTTAATATTATTACTTGGTATTTCACATGATTAATACATAAACGCAGACAAAACAAAAATCCTAGTGTAAAATAGACCTGAACCTTCCATCTGAAATGCTGATTTACCAAAGGTCTTTCATATTTTAATATTATTACTTGGTATTTCATGCTATTAATACATAAACACAAGCAAAACAAAAATTCCAGTTTAAAAAAGACCTGAACCTTCCGTCTGAAATCCTGGTTCACCATAAACCTTCCTTCAGATTGTAACTAGATGATTAATACATAAACAGACAAAAACACCGTCCAGACGCTGCGTTTACTTTTGACAATCAGATCTTATTGACAAATTGATCTCATTTGTTAAGCATGACCGACGTTTGTAAAGAATCCCAAATCTGGTTTCATTGCATAACCTCCTTTAGAAGACAAACAATGAGCTGCCAATAAGAGAGAGGCGTGTTCATATCCAGGAGACGGGATGCCCTGGAGAGACAGCAGTCATCCATCAGGGCTTTGGCATTTGGATCAGATCATAAATATGACAGCGCACTCAAATTCTGTCTGAGCGTTTCAGACAGAATCAAAGGTGATGACAGGAGCTGCTTCTTATTCAATTATGATTTACACCAGATACACAATACCGCATATTTTCTTGCTGTTTCTTTTGGGAAGAGCTGCGTTTGTGTTTATTGTTGGAGAAAAAAACATTTGAAAACGTGTTTGTCTTGGCAGCTCATTGGATTCGAAATGCATTTAACGATCGGGGGAAAATTCCAAAGAGCCAAACATTAAAACGCAATCTTGAGTAAATAAAACTGTAAAAAAACACACACAAAAAAAGGTAAAAACAAGAAAAATAGTGGCATCATTTGGCGAGATTGGACATTTGGGTGTAGAGAGAGGGCTGGAGTGTGGGAATTTTTGTTCATATTCTTTTTCTTTTTTTTTATTATTATATTTAAGGCGCATTGTGTAACTTTTCTGATCTTGGATGGTCCAATAAATTATTTTTTAAAATTGTTTGTCTGGTATTAAATCTTTTCTATCTTCACGGAGACCAAACCAGATCATGATACAGGTCAGATCTGTGGAGAGGCGACCCCGCTCAGTCAGAATACTTGTTTTTCTAGGTATTTTTGCTATAATAATAAGTTATTACATTATTGGCTTGTTTCGGCTGCATGCAATAAAATGATGTTTATGCTTTGAAACTTATTTCGATCCTTCTGCACATCATTTTCTCAGAAGATGAACATTGCTTTATTGTGTTGATGAAATTTGATCAAATCATGCTGAATTTTTGTCCAATTTATGTATTTATTTATTTATTTTTATACATTTATTTATTTATTTTTTTAATTTGTTACAGTTTCAGTTATTTCAGGCTATAACAATTTTTAGCTAAGGTGTGAAAAACAATAATCTATTATAATCTAGTTTAAAATATGATATGCATATAATGTACCTTCAAAATAAATTTAAAAATGTATTAATTCATTTTTAAAAAAGCTAACTTTACTGTAAAAATGTCAAAATGTACAAAAAAGTAAACACAAAAGTACAAATATTAAAAAAAAAAACTTGAAAAAAATATAAATGAATCGTAAAATTGCTTAAATATTAATAGTAAAAAATTTAAAAGAAGTTGTTTTAATCGATAGAGATGTTCGCCCACTGCCTTACTGCTGGTTCTATTCCATTTTCTGTCCATGTCCCAGGGCAATACACCATGTAGGTTGTATTAAGGAGTGTCACTGCAATAATGACATTGAAAGTCCTATTATTAGTGTATTCCAGTATCTTTTTCATTACATGTCATTATGAGTATTATTAAAGCTTTTATACGTTTGCTTCTCCACCTACACCTAAAGCCGCAGAACCTCCAGCTTTCTCCAAATGGAAAACAGTGATTTGTCTCTTTCCAGTCTGTCAATGAGCACCTTTCAGGCTAAAAACATGGCTGCCCCTTTAAACCCTACCTTTGTCCGAGCGCCGTGTACTTAAAACCTCCCTTCCTGTGTCGATCAGAAGATGCTAAACGCACTACCCGCCGCAGCTGTAATTATACGGGCCTAAATTAGTTATCGAGTGTGCGTCTTCCTGATGAAACTGGCTATTTCCTGGAGCCTGGAGGTCATCTGTCATCAGACGCTTCATACTTCCTTGATAGGAAACAGCGCTAGCCCCCTCGCCGCCGCGCGCTAAAAACACCAGCTACGTCCATTAGTCAAAAGGCCCGGTGGAGTGACGCCCGCTGCCATGTCTGAACCTGCTCGCGCTTTTACTCACGGGGCTTTGAACGCACCACCAGGAAATAGAGAGTTTGGAGAGCAGCTTTTCCTCTTCGTAATGCGGCCTGCGAATGTTCAACTCAAGAAAGCTCAAAGTTATGATGTTATTTTCTCCTCACAAACAGACCTGGAATTGCGTTTTGTTTCATTCGCATATTTAGGCTTCTCTCAAACTGAAAACACTCTGTTCCACCTTGTGATCTCATGTGGTAATACAGAAAGTGCTTTAATGTGTTTTTAAACTCCACACACCTTCACTAGAATCATTTGGATTGCTGATCTCTGCTGAACTAAAAGTAAAAGCTGCATCACAAGGCATTTGGATTGCTGATCTCTGCTGAACTAAAGGTAAAAGCTGCATCACAAGGTGGAACAGAGCATTTTGAGTTTTGGAACTGCAGATAGACTCATCCCAGATTATTCAAATGTATGTCAATGAAACAAAACACAACTCCAGGTATGTTTTTGAAGAGATAACATAATAGCATGCCTTTAAAGCTCAACATAATCTATTTTGAGTAATTTACAATCTTTAAGGCGGAGTTCTTCTCTCAAACTGAAAACATTCCACCTTGTGATGTCATGAAGTGGCAGTTTTCAAGATCCTTTTTCCTTTTGATGAGTAGAGATTGTCAATCCCAGGTCTGAAATGATCTAAAAGATTC
>KN503930.1:0-10758 GCA_000787155.1 Scartelaos histophorus | reverse complement strand
CCCGGTCTGACCCTGAAGTCCACAAAGTTTTAATTAGACACAATTATTATTAAGAAAAAGTCGTTGTTATGCGACATTATGATACTAAAATTTCAGATTTGATTCTCAATACTGATTTTGATGCCCAAATACTTAAAAAAAGAAAGTAATTTTTTATTATGCCGTCACAATAATGGGTGTATTGTGTAACTTTTCTGGTGGAGATGTGATTGCTTTGTCTGGAATGTTTCACAGTGCGGCATTAAACCTTTTTATCTTCATGAAAACCAGATTAGACTAAGTTACAGGTCATATCTGTGGAGAGGCGACCCCGCTCAGTCAGAATTCCTGTTTTTCTTCGTATTTTTGCGCTATAAACCCACCTGTAATTTAATAAATGTAAGTAGAGATGTTTAAAGTCATACTGTGGGATATTCCAGACAAAGCAATGACGTATCCATAGAAACAAGCAGGTAATAGACCCTCCACCAGAAAAGTTACACAGTGCACCTTCAAAATTAGACTTTTTGAGAATTTTTCAATATAAATTGTTTCAATACTAGTTTTAGTTTTGATTACGATACTGGTATTGAACATTTTGATGGATGGGATATCGGTTCTAAAATGTCGGTTCAGTCGATACCTCATTTTAGTCTGCCATCGTGTACTGTAAAAAGATTATTTACCGACCAATGTACGTTCCAAACACCTAATATTGATCTTGTGTTCTTGCAGAGCTGTTCTGTAGTGACTTTTAAATCAACCGCCAACCTTTTTCCTCCACTGATCTCCTTTACAAAACAAAAAATACCACAGATACCACATTTTAGTGGTCGCAATAAACATGGGGTAGAGTTAAACGCTTATAAAACATACGCCATTTATCACTGCACAAAGTCGGGCGTCAAAATTATACATTTACATTGGTAACAGCCAAAATTTGGTTGCATATAATTCAGAAATGTCTTGAGGAGCTATTTGAAAGGGGCTGGAGATCCCTGCTTTAAATGAACAGTTTAAAACACATTTGGATATATATTTCTGTTTGTGTTTAGAGGATATATTCAGTCTCTGATCTGGTATCGGTTGATATTTACAGCCAAAATATTGAAACTAAAACAAAAAAAGGAAGATCGCTGCATCTCTAGTATCTGATTAAAGGTTCTTTTGAAACCCTAGTGTAGGTCTAAATCAGAACAAAGCAAGTACCGTAAATTCCAGATTATAAAGTGCACCTGAATCAACAAAATTTCGACTTAATTTCAGATTTGTACATATATAAGCCGCACCTGAATATAAGCCGCAGGTGTCTTCAAAAATGTTTTCAAGTTCGCTCCGTCTGCTTTTATTGCCTCTGAAAGTGCTTGTCGTCTTTTTGCATTGAGTCCGTTCGTCGCTTATTACGGTAAAATGAAACAAACAAACAAAAAAATTATATATAAAATAACAAAATCCATCCTCTTCACTGTTTAGTTCCCTCAGGCCACAGATAAAGGAGAAAAGCTTTATCCCTTCTGCTATAACTGATAGATAGATATATGTATGTGTGTGTATGTATGTGTGTGTGCGCGAGTGTGTTCCCCTGTGTCCATTTGTCTTTATTGTGTGTATCTTTGTGGCTTCTTTTGACAGTGTCTGTGAAAACGGATTTCTCCTTGGGGACAACACAAGTCAATCTATCTATAAGTGGTTCAGAAATTAGAGCATTCCACCGAGCCAGAGGTCGACAGTTCAAACCTCACTTGAACCATAGCATCCTGTTATCGTGTCCTCGAGCAAAACACTTCATCCACCTTGCCTGATATGAATTTGACGTGAGAAACTTGTAGAGTGCAATACAAGGGTAGGCATAATTATTATTGTTAAACTAAAAGCAGCTCACCATCATATTGGGGCTATAATAACTAATCAGAATAATGACTAATTGACAATTAACATAAACATAATTGAATTTTGATAAGAATTAATTGTTATCTGAACTATGCAAAATCTATGAATACAAAATTAAAGCACGTTTCAAAAGACCTGAGGCAGTGACATTATTTAAAGAGGAAGTATTATGCAAAATCGACTTTATGCAACTGCTGTAACGTTCCCCCGTCGGAAACATGCCTGAAGAGGTTTTAGCTGTCATCTGTGCATGTTTGAATAATTATGCAACCTCTCCTGGGTCCTGTTCAAACCCTCCTTATGATGAGCTGTAACATTAGGTCCAATGCTCAGCCCACACGACAATTCTGTATAAATGCACAAAAACATGATGCGAAACTGCGCACAACAGCTTCACAAACCTGACGCGATGTGCAGTGGTTTCATTTCATTTCATCAAGAGGCAGTGACTTAGTGCAGGGAGCAGGAGGAGGAACTTAGAGCACCAAAACCAAAAGTGAAAGTTACAAAACAATACGTTGTTTTCAGTAAATATAGCGGTTTCAAAACAATAAAAGGGAACATGGTGATCTAAATATATTATGTATAAGCAGTTAAAGGGATAGTTTGGGTTTTTGACATGAATCTGTATGGCATTTCCATACTCGACAGCGTCCTGTGAGCTGAGTTCTTGCCCGGTTTTACAAATTAAGTGTATATTAGTATGTGTAGGGTAATCCTTTTTGACATTTTACTTTATTTTACTTACTATGTGGTATTAAGGGGATAGTTCAGTTTTTTTGGCATGTATCTGTACGTCGTCCCCGTCAGCAGTGCGGTGCATAAACATTGATTTACCCCCAACAGCGTCCCACAAGCCGAGTTCTTGCCCGGTTTTGGTGCTGACAAAACTAGTCCAGCAAGTTGGCTGGGGTCACGAAAATAAAGCGTTTTTCTTCTCAGAACAATGTGTGTTCTAAAGAGTGATACATTTGCATCATAAAACAATTTTCTCTCCGTTCGTATCACGGCACGCTGCAGCCAGGTGACAGACGCTCCTGTTTCACTGTCTGACAATGACACCGATAACTTGCACAAGCTTTTATACTTATCTCTCTATCTCGTTAGCTCATACATTAGCTCTCATGTTAGCTTTCACATTCGCTCTCTTGCATCGCGGCGTCATCGGTCTGAGCACATAAACACTGCCAAACAACTGGAAAAAGTGTTGGAGTCGTGCGCGATTATAAGGTCAGAATTTTTCATCGACAACGGTTTTGTGATGCAAATGTATCACTCTTTTGAGCACATATTGTTTTGAGAAGAAAAACGCGTTATTTTCACGACCCCAGCCAACTTGCCGGGCTACTTTCGTCAGCACCAAAACCGGGCGAGAACTCGGTTCACGGGACACTGTCGGGGGTAAATCAGTGTTTATGCACCACACTGCTGACGGGGATGCCATACAGATACATGCCAAAAAACCTGAACTATCCCTTTAATACCACATAGTAAGTAAAATAAAGTAAAATGTCAAAAAGGATTACCCTACACATACTAATATACACTTTATTTGTAAATATTCTCACCATATTTCAAACTTCATTTAAAAAAAAAAAATGTTGATGCACAATAGAAATAATCCCTATTATAATGGACGACTAAAACAATCATTAGTTGTTGCCTTTATGCACCACTCTCCTGTATAACGTGCACTGGCTTTGTGTAGCACTGGGGACCTGATCTATTCTGGGAGCCATAGGGACAGATGGAGCGATATGGATTGATCTCAGATATGGTCTCAGCGTTTACAGTGGAAAAAAAGCACATGATTGGGGTGAATGGTACAGTGGGTCATCTGCAGCACACGGTATCAATACTTCCTTTAATAGCAGAACACTAAAACAGATGGAGTAGTTTAAAGGTCCTGTATTACGCAAAATTGACTCATGTGAGATTTTAGCCATGTTACAACGTCATTACCTCATCAAAAACATACCCAGAGTTGCGTTTTGTTTGCATGTAGTTTTCAATTTAACAGCTTAGTTTGCTTTTAGTTCAGTTGAGATAGTAAATGTAAAAAAAGAAAAAAACCTAATCTATCTTATAATGTTGTAAAAAACATATCTGGAGTTTCATTCACATAAACCCTGCATATTAAGGCTGAGTTCATCTCTCAAATGGAAAACGCTTTGTTCCACCTCGTGATGTCACTTGGTAATACAGGAAGTGCTCCACTGTGTTTTTAAAGCCATGGCAAGGCAAATTTATCTGTATAGCACAATTTTTACACAAAGTAATTCAAAGTGCATTCAAAAAAGAGAGAAAGAGACATTAAATGAGGCTTTCAGTCATATGCACAGCTACACAGAACCACTAAATGCACCTTTACTACAGTTATATGGATAATTTCAGCCTTGGAATTGCAAATCTCTACTGGACTAAAGGTAAAAAAGGAACGTGTCGACCTTAAAACTGCATCTACATGACATCACAAGTTGGAACAGAGCATTTTGAGCTTTGGAGATGTAGAAAGACTAACACGTGGTTACTCAAACATCTGTAAATGAAACAAAACACAACTCCGGGTATGTTTTTGATAAGGCAACTACATTATAACATGACTTAACCCGTTTCATCCCGCAGGAGTCGATTTGGCGTAATATCGGACCTTTAACCATAGTCCTAGTCAAGGTCGTTTTATCTTAACCTGTCTCCTCTCTGAGTGCTCCTATTTCAAAGCTCATTTGAAGCAATAAGAAGAGGATTAGATCAATCGGCTGTAGTGGACATTTAAGAAGTTTAGCTGCTGTTTATTCAGGAGTCTGCACTACATCAGGATAAACATACAATAGTAGTTAAAACGGAATTCATGTGCATATCGTGTTTAATTTCACACAGTTTCGGCAGCACAAGAACAACTATCACACTTGCAAATCACAGTGTAAAAGTAAATATATATTTTTAAAGGTGAACAGGCTTCAAAATGTCAGAACAAGAAGCTGAAACTCACTGATGAGACCTATAAGCAACATAAAACTTACACTATAATAAACATTTGTATTAGTGACATAAACAGAAAACTACCAGCAAACTTTGCACTGAGAATAATAGTGAAAGCAGTTTGAAAAAGTGGGTTAAACCAGATATTAATTTAGACTTTTTTCCATTTAGAATGAATTAATCTTACAGCCATATGTCAAAATTAGCCCCTTACTGTGCAAAACAGACTGAAAGTTTTCCAAAATTATTCCATTTCAGCCTTATTTTTTGCAGGTTTGACATCTCACCCAGTTCTAACTAAAGATGTGCAAAAAATATCAGAATATTGATATATCATGATACTAAATTTATACTTATATTTCTAATTTTGTTATTGTTTTTTTTTTTGTTTTTTTTGTGACTGCAAAACAATTACAGTTTCATTGTTTGTTTTCATTATTAAAATAGATGTATGTATATAAACTTTGCACATATAAACTTTTATCATGTACAATATATCAGTCATCGCACACATTGCCATCACAAGGGATTGTCATTTCCAGCCCTTTTCTTACAAAAAGTCCTACATTTCTCACATTATCTATCACTGTGAAAAAAGTTTAAATGCCTATGACATATTTTTATGGTTCTTCAGTTTTGACTTAATTTGGGTTGATAATACATGTTGTAAAAAATAATGTCAAGAAGCAATTTGCAAGGAAAACTTGAGAAAATATATAGAAAATTACAGGAAGTGGAGAGGTCAAACATAGTTCAGAATATTTTCCACATAAGAAACACTTTTTTCTGATACTATAAAAACATTATTTCAACAAAATATAGGTGTTTTCTTGCATTTGTATTTGTCAGATAATCATTTCTATGTACCTTAGAGGAGTATTGCTGGGAATTAGTTATGGATTACCTATTGTGATATCATGATTTGTAGCCAGGAAGTAAAATTTTAAACCTAAAAAACCTGCTAAATTGTGAAAATAAATGTGAAAGTGTGAACATTTTTGCAAAAAATCTTAAATAAAGCCATCTTAACTGTGGCACTTTAATAATTTTCCTTGTGAGAATAAGAATAGAGAAACACGCCTGTGCCGTGTGGTGCTGTTTGTTTGTTTTGACGCACTAATCTGTTGGCAGATTAAAGCCTGTGACAGGCAGAAGCAGGTCAGGGTGGGGGTCCTGCAGCGCACAGGCCGAGCACAGGCCGAGCACAGGCTGCATCATGTGGACAAGCCTCATGGACTCACTTGCTCCACAACAACACACACAGACACGGCAATCGATATTAAGACTAGTATCTAAACTAGATTTGAGTGGGTATCGATACTAAAATGGAACTATGGAACCTTCCTGAACCACTGAGGAATTACACAGATATAAGACGACATGGGAATCTAAAAGAAACTACTATCATGTAATGTTGAAATGATGTTTAGTTGTTTAAATAATTGTTATGTCATTGTGATATCAAAATTAGTATTGAGAATCGAGACCAGAAAAAGGCACACAATTTGCGTACTCTATGGAGATGTTATTGCTTTTGTTCTGCTGTTGCCCCATTTAGCTTTAATTCTGATTTAAAATAACTACATTTGGAATAAGAATTAATTCCTCTTCAAAAAGACCATGTAAACACTTAATTCTGAATGATTATTCAGAATTAAACTTATTCTGAATTAAATTAAATTCTGAATTAAGTGGGCGGTTTATTCTGATTTTAAATGTATTCTGCGATCATGTAAAAGTTTATTTTGCTTAAAAATAACTCCAGTTGTTTGGCGCATGCACGTTGTGTTGCCCTTCTGACACGAGGACACACTGCAAGAAACAATTTTTTTAGTAAGTGCACGGGAAGAATTACAAATAATGAAAAGAGTGGATCGTAAAAAACAAAAACACAATTTTTTTCAAAGAGGTAGTGGAAAGAATTGACTCATTAATGTCCCTGTCCAATCAGAACCCTCCCTGAGCCCCAGACATTGAGCGGAATTAAATAAAGCGATTCAACGTGTTTTTCATGTAAACCTTAATTCAGAATTATTATTTTCATGTAAACGATGAGAATAATTTAATCCTAACCTATTTAATTCAGAATTAAAAAACATTAAGTGTGACATTAAATGTATCTGCCCGGGTGCTGGTGATGCTACAGGCAAAGTTGTTCTAGACCTGGTTTGGATCTGAAGGTCCTATCTAAATTTTTTTTTTTAGTTTTGAAAATTTTGCATGAAATAATAGTAAAATATAGTGAAACCATGTATGAGCCACAAACAGAACAAAATAAATCAACACCATTTCAAAAAGATACCGTTACTACTGATTCTTGAGGCATATTTAGTTACTCTGCTCTTATAGGAAGTTCTATTGTTCAAGGACTTTAAAGGGCCCATTACACTATTTTCTGATCTTTGTTATAATGTTGTTTATTCATTAAAACATACTTGGAGTTGTGTTTTGTTTCATTCACACATGTTTAACACACAAACCCTGCATAATCTGGCTGAGTTCTTCTCTCAAACAAAAAACAGAGTCATTTAGATGATTTCTGCCCTGGAATATTTCTATTAAACTAAAGGTAAAATGTGTCTGTTAACTTGAAAACTTCCTCTATACAACATGACAAGGTGGGACAGAGGCTTTTGAGCTGTTTGGCTGATAAAAAAGATTACTCAAACATGTGTGAATGAAACAAAACACACTTCTCAATATGTTTTAATGAGGTAAAAACATTATAACATGGCTAACAGTTCACAAGCATCATTTTTCTGTAATGTAGAACTGCACAGTGCTCGTTTTTATTCTAGCACAAGTGACGCAAACACTCTGGAGGTGACCTATGAACTGACCGCTGGCAAACTGAATCAACAACAGGGGAGGAGGTGCGTCTGCGGGGGATTTCCAATCATATAAAAAGTAATTAACGCTATAAGACTGCAGGCATTTTTTAATCTGACAATGAGCCTTTCATTCTCTGCCTCAAAGCTATACAACATGCTAATTGACATTTTATGGGTTAATGTGGCTTGTTGGCAGTGGTGGAAACTGGAAGTCTGTTTTAATAAAGAAAACTAAAGATTTACCAAGGGAAATATGTCGGAACGCTGCATTAAACATCCTACATTACGCTAAATTGATTCTAAATTGAAAAAAAAAATATGTCTGAGTTCTTCTCTCTCAGAAAACACTCTGTTCCTCCTTGTGACATCATGTGGTAATACACATGCTCCACTGTGTTTTTAAACTCTATACACTTTCATTAGAATCATATGAATGACTTTCCCCCTGAAATTGCCAATCTCTATTAAACAAAAGGTAAAACGAAGCTGTTAACTTGAAAACACCAATTTAAGATCAGAACATCAGAAGGAGCTGAAAAACTATACCTATAAAAAAGGTTTGATATTGGCTGATACCAGTAGTGGAGCCCATATACGTCCCATTCCTCATTCTAAGCTAAAGCCTAGAGCCGCGGACCATCCTCAGCTACTGCGGTCACACACTGCCCCGGGGGTCCCAGCAGAACTGGAGGACGGGTCACATCATGCAGCAGACACAGTGCAGATATGTGCATTAGTGTTGTCACAATATTGAAATTTAAAACTCAATTTCAATTAAGGAATAGACTTAATACTAACTGATTCCAATACCAGGATGATAATAAATCGATAGTGGTCCATGGTTCTATATCCTCTTATACTTGTTCTGACACAGCTTAGGACCAAAGCTTCAGGAAAGGTTTGTTTCTGTCCTGTGAATGTGACTTTACTAGTATCAATACCTGCTCAAATGAGTATCTAATTTCTATACTATAGTTTTGGTATTGATGGGCCCGACACATATATATAGATATTAGCACTTGGAGACATATTGGCTACTGGCCTAAAACTTGCCAATATGGGCCAATAGTCACGTGGCCAAAAGCCAATTTAATTCCCAATAGAGGCAAACCTAAGTTTTATAATCAACTGAAGATTTACAGTGAATTTTTACACCACTAAATATATTTACTTTAATATCGGCTATTTGCACCTCCAAAGCCCATTTTATCTGTATCATATTGGCTGCAAAAAATCCATATCTGGCCCTCGTATCAGTTAGTACTATTCTGAGTAAAATACTTTTGACATGTATATGAAGCCATATTTTAAAATAATCCTGTAGTCATATGTCTGTTCTGATGATGAAGAACCACGGCTGGTGTTTCTACAGCTGCAGCCCAGAGACAAACTGAGCACTGCTGGAGGTGGGAAAAAACACACATTTGTGAACTCAGGATCTAACCTAAGGCATGTGAAATATGTCCCTTCACAGCATCCATACTCTGAGGCCTTTGATAGTTAAAGGGAGAGTTTTAGTTGAAATGTCAAAAGTATAATATACTTTATATTATAAAATCAGATCTCGGGCCTGTCGAGTCCATCCTGTCAATCATCTTTTTCTGTGTTATTATAATATTCTGTGAGATGCTGTGTCCAATTCATTTCCTTTGAGGATCAATACATTTTGTCTAATGTCTAAATGCCTCGGTACAAGTTTTTCAGGACATACATCTGACACAGCACAATATTTATCATGGCATTGGGGGCTAACAAAACTGTAAATATGCTACTTTTTTCATTTTAAAATGTCTTGATAAGACTTAATCCAAAGAACTAAGATTCAAAAGTGCTTATAACATTTATTTCTTCATGTAATCTGCACTGAAACAGAGCAAAGGATCATGGTCTATGTAGTTCCTTCTGTTTATTTAGCTACTTCATAACTATTCATTTAAGCCAAGATATTTGTAATTCAATATAATGTGGTGGTCTATGATATTACCACAGACAGACAGATTATTAATCCAAAAAGAAATTCATGTTTTGCTGCAGTAAACTGTGTCCAGTTGATGTTGCTGCAACATTTACTCTGCGTCTCAGTCGTCTTTTTGTCTCAGTCAAAGGTCCCAGTGCAGTTTAAACAGGAGGGGTCAGGGAGGGTCTGCAGATCTGTGGCTCTATGTTTCATTATTTGTTACATTTCTAGTGTTTAGGTCTATTCCAGCTGCAGTTTACTGCTCACATGCTCCAATCTTACGACTCAGGACAAATATCAAACATGTCTGACGTCCTGACTGCACGATCAGCCCTAATTCAACCCAAAGTTCTGCACAAATTCCTTCACTGTGAGCCCAGCTAAAGTGAACCTTGTGGATTTCAAAGAGAGTTTCTTTGCTTTGGATTTTTCATTCAGTTTCATTTCAAATTATTTTGTTTAACTTTATAAATATTTGAATCAAATCCCTCGGGATCTTCAGTTCCTCCATCTTGTCTCACCCAGCGTTGCCGTGGAAACGCCCCCTCCTGACTGTTTCTGTTTAAAAGTGTCAGTTACTAAAACACTCGAGTTTTCACTTAAAGAGTTTGAGCAGCTGAACTTTTTTTTCATAGAGATCTCGACATTGGACAAAGTTTAAAATGATTTTGATCGTGATCGCTTTTTTATGCCTCACACCGGTGGTCCAAACTGCGGGTGGTAAGTCTTTTTTTTTTTTCTTTTAACAACACAAAAATAAGTATCCAACTGCTATTCATGCCAGCTTTAAAATGTTAACTTGAATAATTCATGTTGATCTAAAACAACGGTCACTTTTTTATTTTATTTGTCACATTATGATGATTGTTGGAGATTTCGGTTAAGTTTAGGTAAAGGATTATGGTGAATGTTTCGGTTAAGTCATCCAATGTTAACAGTTTGTTTCTAATCAAGTTAAAATAGTTAAATAAGTGACATTTGTGTCTTTTCATAACATAACTGTTAACTGTTAGACGCCAGTTTGTGCAAATTAGCAGAGAGTTTGTTGCTATGGAGATAGTGAATTTCAGTCCGTCTAATGTCAAACCAATGGGGATTTTAACATAACAAAACTAGTAT
>JACN01144410.1:0-13583 GCA_000787155.1 Scartelaos histophorus | reverse complement strand
ATCGCATCTTGGCGGAGATAAAAATTGTAAAAAATAAAGCTGACTGCTTTTGTTATTTTTAGAATTTTTAGAGGGACCACTGTACTTCAGTAATTAGAAGAAATGCTCAATTCATGCGAACTGAAATGAACTGAAACTTATAATAAATTCTCTTCTTTTATCTCTTCTGGATTAACAAAGACCTGGACAAACTGCAGACGGTTCAGAATCGAGCTGGAGGACGAGTTGTCAGATGGCCTTTCAGAACTAGTGTTAATGTTCTGCACAAGAGGCTGTCATGGATGAAAGCCAAAGACAGACCGGCGTGTAGTTTAGTTCTGTCCTTGCACAAAGTCTGGCCGATATACAGAACTCTGAGCAGCCCACCTCTGACAGGCATGGGTATAACACAAGACAAGTCTGGTCTCCACACATTTATGTAGCATGTACAGTGTTGCAATATGGATCAGAAGCAGATAGTAGTAGTAGTAGTAGGCTAGTTCAGAAGACTAAGGTTAGGAAAGGAAAATGGGGTATTTAA
The DNA here is from genome assembly GCA_000787155.1 of Scartelaos histophorus. Lineage (NCBI taxonomy): Eukaryota > Metazoa > Chordata > Actinopteri > Gobiiformes > Gobiidae > Scartelaos > Scartelaos histophorus. Next base: position 13,063 of record JACN01144410.1, on the reverse strand, counting down.
TGAGACAAAATTCAGGGTTTGTAGTGCTTAGTTGTGGTGTTACTTACAGCTGACAGACTGACCTCATTTGCAGTATATACAGTTGTGCAAATGTTGAGTTCAAAGTCATAGATGAACAAGTTTGATGCGTTTATAGACGAAGTTCATAGTCCAAAAACACGAGCCGCAACAAAGTTCATATTATCCACATTCACGCCAAAAAGGCATTAAAAGAGTTCCAAAAGTTCCACAGGTGCCCAGTGCCCACAGCAGGGGGCAGTGTGTGCGTGTGTATGTGTGTTTGTGTGTGTGTGTGTGTGTGTGTGTGTGTTTTGAGCTGCTACGCCACCACTTGCAGATACTTGCACTTGTGATCGGTTCAGGCTCTTGGCCTCAACTCCATCCTGTTTATGGAGCAGCCATTTCTGGAACCTGGCCTGTGCAAACGAGAGCACTTTGTCTAAAATAAGAAATATTGCACTAAAAAAAAACTTTAAATCATTTCTTAATGGGATAAGCTGACTCAAGAAGTCATGCTGCTACACAATCATCTTGCTTGAAAAAAGAAATCAACTGATGTGTTTTCTGCCTATTCCCCTCATGATAGTTGAACGGTCAGTGTGTTTTTTGTGATTTTATTATGAGAGTGGAGCCCAGGAAGAGTAGTATGTGCAATTGCAGATACTAATTTATTTATTTAATCCTTAAATAAACACATTTTTGGAGGTATTTTTTGAGCTATAAAACCACCTGTATTTTAATAAATTTAAAGTAAAAGTAGAGCTGTTTAATATCTCACTGTGAAACATTCCAGGCAAAGCAATGACATATCCATAGAGAAAAAAAAAGTAAAATATAGTCCATTTTTAAATCTTGCAGAATATGAATTACCACTTTGCATTTAATATATTTGAATTGCCTTGTTGAACTGTTTTTTACCTGTACTGTAGAGTGACCTTGGTTGGACCTTGGTAGGTATTTGTATTAGAAGTTGTATGTCACCGGCTTAAAATAAATTGAAATGAGCCGGTTGTAAATATAGCTAAATGGTTTGGGGAAAAAAAAGATCTAGCTGAGATGTTTCTGTATTGTGATGAGACTTGTAATATATATATATATACGATTAGGATTCTGTTTCTCAGTAAACCAAGCCAAATGGATTCTCGTAAGTTTACACATTCGCAAATGTTACGGGCCAAGTTGGTAAATAACTTCGGGAGCTTTCATATTTGAGAGAAGAGTGAAATATGGGCTGTGGCTGAATGTCAACACTATTCCCTATTTTGGGCACTCTTTAGGGGTCAGGCCATTTTTAGTGATGTCCGAATGTCGCGTTGGTGAAAAAGTGCACTCAAAATTTCCCAGTAAGGTGAAAGTCGTGGGCAGTGCTGGTCAGCTGTCCGGTTAATAGACCAAGATGCATTGCAAGAGTCGGAAAAGTGTTCAGGGACAGGTCTTTAAGTGGACAGAAGAAGTGCTGGATTATGACACTGTACATCCTGATTCTGAATAAATACTCTTAAATAAACCATCGCTGTGTAAAGTTAGCAGCAGTAGCCTTAGCTTGAGCTGTTAAAATACTGATCATTTTCAATCTCAGATAAAAGTATATCTGTGTATGTGTGCCCTGTATTTGAACCTTAGATGACACTTTACTGACTGTCTCAAAAATATGCAAATGGGGGGAAGTGCAAAGGGTCAAAACCTTAAAAACAGAAAATAACAACTGCAAAGGCTGAAAAAAACAGGGTACACAGTGCTTGCATGAGGCACACACAGCTCACCTACAGGGCTAAACACAACAGTATGAACAGAAACTAGACAGTGCTAGTTTTGTACATGACTGACACATTTCGTCACCTTCCTAAAATAATCGCCTAAGTCACTTTTTGCCTAAGTTTACTTTGCCATAATTTATGCCATCATTTCAATTTTGGGGGGAGTTTTTTTGTGTTTCCTGAAAAACCTGAAAAAATGACTTATGCGATTATTTTAGGAAGGTGTCGATTTAGGAGTGTCTTGTTTGCAACAGGAACCACGATATGAGGGAGGGTCATAGAACAGTGTATTAGAAAAGAGCTAAAATGAAGACCGTGCAATTTCATGAAGACCAAGACTTGGTGAAGGAGCAGCACGAGAAGAGACTGGGGATTGGGGACTGACTGATCACTTCTAATATCTGCTTTTGGTAAAGTATCTTGACTTCTTTATTAAATCAATTTGAGCTCACTTAATCTTTGTAATTTTGTTATGTTTAAGGTTTTTATTATTGTTGAAGTGTCCAATACTTCTCCACACTGAGAAAAGAACGGGGTCTAATTAATGAAGTCTAATATATCATTTTTATTTACTGAATGGTAATTTGATATTTGTATTTTTAACAGTTTCATTAAACCTGGTGCCCATCATCTGAAATAACTCAACAACACAGAGTACAGAGGAATTCCTTTCCAGAGGTTATGTGAGATCAGGCGTGACAAAAACTTGTACTGTCATTATCAGTCCATAAATGCTCTTGTGCCAGTTTGATCTGATCATTTAGTCATGTTTTATCAGAGTTTTGCTGACTTTTTCATCCAGATGCCAGAGTCCAAGAGAACCGACTGTAATGATCTGCATGTCCGACTCTCTGAGAATGAGTGGCCTATAGGGTCTGCTAAAGAGTGCAGGACTATGTAGTGGGTGAGGGGTTAGGGGCTGGGATGGACTTTTGGACACAACCATAGACAGATAAACAAATAAAAGAATTCCCTGCATTTCAAAACGTGCTTGTAGAGGTTTAAACTACAGGTACAACATGACTTTTCTATTAAAAAAAATATATTTATTTCTAAACAGATGACATTCTGTTCGAAATAATTACAGGCTTGGCAGCATAGACTGTATATATGTAAGTGGACATGCTAACTCACTAGCCGCCACGTTCCAAACAGGAAGTGAGCATGGACGTGTTTCTGACTCCATTGACTCTGGTTTCTGCTCACTTTCTATTGAAAAACTGCCGTCCCTCTGTCTCCCTCTTGTTCTTGATGTTCATATTAGCCCATAAATCAAGATATGAACATTAACAGAACAATCAGGCTCCTTCTTTCGCTGAGGTCCCTCCTGCTAGCGTTAGCAGCAGGTGTGATTGACAGCGCTGCTAAGGGTACGGGTAGTAAGGGGCATTAGGGGCATAAGTTTCAACAGCCTTGCTCTTCATTGGCTCTTTGGTTGCTTTAATACTTGCGTTCAGAATTACAAAAATGGAAGTCAGCTTCAAGTTTGCTCCTATACCTGCCAGCCTCGATGAGCTTCATTTGACTGATGCTGAACACTATGGATCACACTCTCTTAGTCCACTTCTTTACAAAGTCTGAGTTTGCACTAACATCAAATTGCAAAGAAAATTGGGATTTCGATTAGACTCAGATTTGTGTGAATTTTTACCTTTTTAGTCAGAAGTTTTTAAGATAATTCTGCCGTTTGTATCCAGCTCCATTTCCAAATTCATACCTGTGACCTTCAGGTTGGAGGGCTGTAACCTACTGACTACTCCATCGCCACCGCTCTAGACAAGCAGTTATTTTTCTCAGAAGTAAATCAAATCATTTGCAATAAAAACTTGAGCGACTGTGAACTTTACCTGCCTGTCAAGCAAAAACCACTTCATTATTTATTTTCTGAAATGTCACGAAGGAAGTGAGGCCTCTTTTGCTCTTTCGGTATGACTGAGTTGCAGAATTTGAGCCTGTAATTTGAGTGTTGCTATGTCTCCTCTCCCGGGTTTTATTCGCGGAGGGCATTTTTGTGAATTAACGCCACTGGTTTAAATCCTGGTTTTATTTCCGCAGTTTGCCCGTTTGACCCCAGCTCTGGTCTGCAGCTGCTGTCAGGACGTTTTCCGCTCGGTGTGCAATTAAAAGCTCCCTCCTCCACTGATGGTGTGTTTAGTCAGCACCAGTGATTACAAGTCTGGGATAAAAGCTGCGAAAATTGGAACACAAATTACTTCCATGCCCATTTGAGATTTTGGATCAGCTGTGGATACAAATGCTCCTCATGGCGTCAGAAAATGGTTTAAATTATGTAAAAATAAACTCAAGACTTGCATTGACTAGTCTCTCATTTCACTAGATTAAGCTTAAAGGTGCACTACGTAGCTTTTTTGTTGAGTTTTTGTCGCCTGCTTATTTCTATATGTCAAAGCTCTGCCTGGAATGTTCCACAGTATGACATTAAACATCTCTATCTTACATTTATTCAATTTACAGGTGGGTTTATAGCTCAAAATCTCCTTGAAGTTGGTCCACTTCGGTCTCCATGATGATAGAAAGGTTTAATACCAAAGTGGGAAACATTCCAGACAAAGCAATAACATCTCCATGGAGAAAAGTATTGGACAGATGCTCGTCCAGAAACGTTACGCACTTTTGTGACTGGCCTCTGGCTAAGACACAGACGGATACAGAGCAGATCTGAGGTTTGTGCGGAAGCCAAAGGTGAAACGTCCAAACAAACCAAAACAAATGAAGCAGACGGATAAACTTTAGTCAGAAATATGGACTATTTTGATTTTAAAAAGTGCAGAGGGGAGCTCTTTCTGCCTTCGTGGACAACTCTGGGTATGTTTTTGATGAGGAAACATTATAAAATATATTAGTAAATAGCTTAATATGGGCTCTTTTAAGTATTAGTTTGAATTTGTCATAGTCAAATACAATGCAATGTCTTCTATAGCAAAGAGCACAACATAGTCCCCTTTATAGTGTGTGACTATTCGGCTTGTCAGTGCGTCATAATTCTATTTCCGGGTCCAAGTCACAGGATTTACCGATCTACATGTAAAAATATCTCAGTATTGTGAACCGTGCTGTTTGGACAGATCAGAAACCAGCTCAAATGTCATTCTTTTGTTTTCCAGTTAGCAGCGTCACTAACCAAGAATATTTACGTCGTAGCCGCTAGTGCTATTCCTCCAAATCAACAATGCATCGCTATTCATCTCCACACCCGGGCCTGGAAACTCAACCGAAATCCGACAGGTTCAGATAAATATTTAGAACTCGGGTCGGACACATCAGAGCGTCTCCTGTTTCCTGTCTACAGTTAAACCACTCGCTCTGAGACTTAGTGTTCGAAGTCAAAACTGAGTTATTATGTATGAAATGTGGTGCAATACTTCAGATACTTGACTTTTAAAGCATAAAAGATTGGAGATAAAGTCCACAGGAAGTAAAGTCACTTTCATTAATCTGCAACTTTACCCTGGTGCGCTGTGAGGATAAACAAACCCACATGAACTACTTTGCCGTTTTACTTTTAAAAAACGTCTCAAACCGGGTTAATAGTTTTGTGGAGTGGATGTCACTATTCAGGAGGACAATGTCTATGGATAATGTGGATGAAATGCTGCAGTTTAACTTTACAGGAGGTGAGGAATAAAGTCGTATTTTTCGCTATATCCTGAGTTTGTATTTTGCATTTCTGTGTCCGTTTGAAGCCACACAAACAATATCCTACATGTGGCATATGAAAATAGTGGGATTTTAACTGTGTTGGGTTTGGGCACAGATATCTTAATAATGCCAGTCAGGTTCGAGTCAAATGTTTCGTTGGACCTGGAAGTCGCGTGTGACGTCAGAGTTACAGGCTGAATGAAGGTATTAGGGGCGAGGGTGGGTATAGTTCAAATGGAAATCTACCAGTATTTGGCGGTTTGACAAGTTTTCATGTCAAACCCCAGCAATCTCCTGTCTAAAAGCGATTCTTCCATCTCTGAAAACTGCAACCGAGATCCAACATTGTAACAGGGGAGCGTGGACGGGTCCCTACGCCACAGACACATGAACTGTAAAAGAATTGTACGAAAGGAGAGATGAGAGAATTGCTGGTTTGACGGACAGTAAGTGGGCCGACTGGTGCTCTTGTGTGATATTGTGTGATATTGTGTAGCCTGTGTCACTTTGTCATCCTCATATTTGTACCCAAAGATCTCTATAGTCAAATCTGTGACAGGGCTCATGCTAGCACAGGTGTTTTTCAATCTATGGTACAAGTATCATCATCATCATCATCTTTATTTACAAAAAGCACATATTGTAAACAACACATTTGTCATTTTTTTAGAACATGTTTTGTATTTTTTGTAAAAGGGAAATCCCTGGAAGCTGCAATAGCTTATATAAGGACCCCAACATAACACACAGATTATACACAGATTAGACAAAATGATACAATATATGAAAAAAGTAACATTTAAAAATAACCCAAACCCATATTTCACCTGTAGATCTGTTTATCCATAAATCCTTATCCAATTTATTGATCACTCGTTAAAATAGTCCAGTTATTTACCCATCATGAGCTAGACATTGGATAGACACCATCAGTACATCTATTTAATTCATACTGCTATACATGTACACCATATAAACTAGATAATTTATAAATAATATTTGCATATAAGTTAATATGGTAATACACATCATTTCATCATTTACCAATAAATACAGTCCATATAATCAAGATAATTTATAAATACTATTTCTATATAAATATATTAGTATGCATCATTTAACAATAAATATATTAATACACATCATTTAACAATAAATACACTCCACAGTACAGTATAATCTATATGTACTACTACTAAAACCTCCATGGAGACATCACCAGGCCAAGTTACAGTCCAGATCTCCAAGAACGCAATGCATTTATTTACTTATTTATGAATTAAAAAGATGCACCACGAGCCTTTCACCTGCTTGTCTCTGTGGAGAAGTTATTGATTTGTGTGTAATCTCCCACAGAATACCATTAAACGTATGTGTTACGTACGTAGGTGTTTTATTGATCAAATACATTGATTAACATGCATACTTCCTGTGTCGCCTCCCCATAGATCTGACCTCTAATACAGCCCGGTGACCCCTCTGTTTTTCCATTCTAGGCAAAACAATAAAATCTCCATGGAGACAAGCAGGTGGCAGACCCTCCCATTATAAAAGATACATATTATTTTGAGTAAGAAATGTAGCTACTGTACTACTCACCTCTGATAATAACACACAAAAACTGTCTCAAAATGATCACTTGAAACTTAACAAAAAAAATCAAAAACATTTAAGTTGTAAAGTGGAGTAATAAAGCTGCACTGTGCAACTTTTCTGGTGGAGGGTTTGCTACCTACTTGTCTGCATGAAAATGTTGCTTTGCCTGGAATGTTCCATGGCATAACATCTCCATGGAGACAAGCAAGTGGCAATGTCTCCCATTAAAAAAGGTACGTAATGCACCTTTAAAAATATAAGATCCAGTAATATCACTTGTGGATCCCAAATATGTTTCTTCAATATTTTACCATTCTGGTCAGTGGTGAATCTTCCCTTCCCAAATGGACCGGGGAATCAGGGACATATGTGGTCTGTTCAATATTTCTGTTTATGAACACAAAAAGTAAGAAAAAAATGACACTGGGGACTGAAAAACATTGGGGATTTCTGTTGAATCAGTGAGCAAAGCACTTATAACCTCTTGTGCATGGTTCCGACGCTAATTCTGTTGCCGCTAAGCTATCCAGCACAATGGCAAAAGCACTAGAGTGGCTCAACAACTCCTGCCTTGCCCTGAACACTGAGAAAACGGTCACTATGTATTTCTCGAACAAAAAAACTCAAAATGTCTTCCCAAATATCTCTGTGGATAATTGCATGATCAAAAATGTTGAAGAGGTTAAATATCTAGGTGTCATATTGGACCCTTCACTTAACTTTAAAAGTCACATTAAAAAGACCTGTAATGTATTGAAGTGTAATATTACAAACTTTCGACGTATTAGGAACGCGTTATCACTAGAAGCTGCAAAATCTTACTTTGATGCCATGATCACATCTCATATTTTGTATTGCATATCATCATGGTCCCAGGCTAACCTAACAGCTCTAAAACCTCTTAGATCTTTACATAATCAGGCCCTGAAAATTCTCGATAAAAAGCCAAGGCGTTACCATCATTGCCATGTTTTGGAAAAATATAAAATAGTAAGTTTGGACAACTTGATCAGATACTCTGATCTGGTCCATAAAATTTTACATGACGCTGCCCCACCTCCTCTTAAAACCTACATCCAGCCTCGCTCTCAACTCATAAGTAGAGGGTTAAGGTCTGTGTCTAGAGGCGACTGCAATGTTCCTAAAAGAAAGACTGCCTTCTCTCAATCTGCCTTTTCCTATAAAGCCATCAAGGAATGGAATGGGCTTCCAGGCAATCTAAAGAACATGACTGATTTTTAAAGCTTTTCATGGGCTATTAAAAATTGGATTTTGGAGCATCAAACATGCTCACACTAACAATACCAGACGGGTATTTTGCCATCAGTTGTTTCCCTTGTGGGTATCACCTGATGGTCCCTAGATTACCAGACCAATAGTGTTACAATATCATATTACATTGCATTACTTTATATTATACATTGCACTTTTAACTTGTAAATATTTATTGTATTTTATATTTGTATATTGTACAGTTGTTTTGTGTTTGTGTTGTCTCCCCTTCCCAGGACTACAGATGGAAATTAGCTATAAGCTACAATCTGGTACAAACATCTCTGCCATTGTGCTTAATGTAATTGTACACTGTCCTAATAAACCAATAAAATAAATAAATAAATCTGAGGTGAGAAAAATGTCATTTTGGTTGTAAATGAGAGGTGACCAACAGGGTGCATCATTTGCCCCAGAGTCAGAAATTCAACTTGCACCCAATTTTAAAATGTGACAATACCAATTAAAATAAAATCTGTGGAGTATTAGCTCAGCTGAATAATATCCACTGGGTCCACCAAACCTCTTAAGTTCCCCCCCAACTGTGCAGGGTTGGAGATGGAATAGACATATGGTTTAGGCTCTGGCAGAAAAATCTGTTTTCCTCATATAACTTTAAGCATAATCCATTTAGGACTATGAGGTTAATGAAAGTTGATTATAAATGTTGCTTAATGTGTTGTCGTTCCTACATTTGTTGTACAGTTTAGGACCCATTTCTTATTCAAGGTCCTTGAAATCTCAAAGAAATGACATGTTTAGAAACTAATAATGAGACATAACTGGGACATGATGATACACAATGTCCATATTTATATTCAGCTTCCATTGATAGTATAGTAAAAATTATTTTTAATGTCATTTAAAAAAAAAAAAAAAAAAATTAAGCTCAGATTTAGGGCTTCCACAGACTTTAAACTTCAGAGGCTTAGTGGACTCAGTAGACGTCAAGAGAATTTCAAGTGTAAAAAAATTTATATTAGGTACAGATTCATTTTCAACAAGAGCAGTCCGAAATTTCTGATCTCTGCCAAGGGATGACGTGGACACACAATCCAGATCTGGATCCGGATCATCACCAAAATTTTACGGAGTCGTCCCTGCACCAAGATCTACCTCTGGTGACAATTTCATGAAGATCCGACCAGTAGTTTCTGAGAAATCTCACTAAGATTGTAGATCCAGATTCCAGGTCCGAATCTGGATCATCACCAAAATTTAATGGAGTCGTCCTTGGGTCAAGAGCTACATCTGGTAAAAATTTCATGAAGATCCGTCCAGTAGTTTCCGAGAAATCCTGTCCACAGACAAATAAATAAATAATTAAATAAATAAACCGACTCGATCGCATAATCTCTTTGAAGGAGATAATAAAAAAAATAATAAAAAATTGACAAATGGCACCCCCTAGTGACCAATCAGCCCCTTTGTTTCACATGTGTTACTGAAATAAACAAATCTGATTGGACGGACGTGTTTGGTTCGAAGGTGTGGGGACCGGACTGATTTGCCTCTTTTTAAAAAATACACATATGTATATTTTGGATTTGCCAAGCAGTTTGAAGGCTTATATTATGCAAAATGTATAAACATGTTATAAATGTTGTTACCTCCTCAAAAAACATTCTTGGAGTTGTTTTGCTTTTTGCTTTGTCTTATGGACCCTTTAATCAGTGTTACCAGCATTTCAGAGCTACATTTCGATCAAGAGCATCTGAACTCTCAACGTACAACGCGCCAGCCGGCTCAATATTCCCTAAAAGCCTCGTAAACGTGAATGTCAAATGCCACGCTGCGCCCGTAGTTGTCTTCAAGTGTGACCGCCATAAATTCAGCCTTTAATTCCATATATTGATCCACGTCGTCCTCAAAGTGTTTCCATATCCTTCCTCCAGTGTCAGCGCCCCGGGATCTTCATTTACGGAGCTTTCCTTCCGAGAGGTGATCCATCTTGTCGTGAGTTTATGCGAGTGGGAATGGGCCTGTTTTTTATTGCTGCTGTTCCGACGTCAACAAGCTAAATATTACATGAAGCTAGCAGTGCTCAAAGTTGACTGTAGAGAACTTGTATAATGGGGGGAGGGACGGCAGAAATGTTCTGCAGTTTTCAGAAGGAGGTAGTACTCACACTGCAAATACTAAAGGTGCATTGCGTAACTTTCGTGGGGGAGGGTCCGTCAGATGCTTTTCCCCATGGAGATATTGGAATGAGATGATGGAATGAATTTTTTTTTGTTTTTCTAGATATTATTGAGATATAAAACGAGCTGTAATTGAATAAATATAAAGTTTAAAACCATTTTAAATCACACTATGGAACATTCCAGACAGAGCAATGCCGTATCCATAGAAACAAATGGAAACCCAACCAAAAAGTTACACAGTGCACTTTTAAGATGACTTGAATTAAGAAGATTTTATCATGATTTTAGGACATTTAATTTTTACTGGAGTATTTTTCCCATTTTTTTTTTAACTCCTACTGGGGCAGAAATAGAAAAAATACTGAAAATGTGTAATTATGTAAAAGTATCTAAAAAGTATCTAAAAATCTCCCCCCAAAAATAAAGAAATCTTAATTTAAAATGTAATTTGAGTAAAAGTTATTTAGTTACTTTCAATTGTTTGATTTAAAAAAAGGATGATTCTTAAATCTAATCCAGCACAAATTGTTTTAATAGACTTTTAGTGCAAACTTTGTACATTTTAAAAGACACTGAGCTCTTCCTTCTGTTTTTTGGACTTTTTAGAACTTAGAACTTTAACTGCAAAACAAATTAACAATTTAAATTCTGAATTACATGGTCCAACTCGCAGATTTGATGTGGAGGTTTTGAACGCTGACGGCTCTGTCCAGGTCAGGCACATTTTGCGTTGGATTATTATGTTATTCCCTATTGTGTGTTTCAATAAAAATATCTGTCCAAGGTTCGCTTTCCTTTCACGAATTATGAATGCACTTTCTTCTTGAGTATTGCACATGTCGACCTCTGTCTCTGGCTCGGCATCATCATCCAAGTTGTCGTGGGTCCATTTTTTACGAAAAATAATATGGCGTAGTCAAAATAGTGTGCGTGATTTTATTTACAGAAGTGTGAAAAACAGGTATATTTACAGGTTGTGGTAGTCTTTAAATATCTCCTGAGCTGGTGCCTCCTCAACACACACTGCCTCTGTGCAGAAAAGAGCCCTCTTTTAAAATACGAGGCTCCTCCCTGAAATCAATTAAACAAAAACAGCCTTTTCTCTACAAATAGAAAAAAATAGGTCCCCTTTTAATTGGTAGTCTTTAAATATCTCCTGAGCTGGTGCCTCCTCAACACACACTGCCTCTGTGCAGAAAAGAGCCCTCTTTTAAAATACGAGGCTCCTCCCTGAAATCAATTAAAAAAAAACAGACTTTTCTCTAAAAATAGAAAAAAATAGGTCCCCTTTTAATTTAAAAAAAAAAAAAAAATCATAAGAATTGCCATAAACAAAAATATCCTATGAATAAACTTTAAAAACAGATAAGGGAAAAAAAAAGGTTCCATTTCAGAAAAAGTAAAATCACCTGACGTTCTTCCCAGGTCACACCTCAGCGCCTTATGTGACGCAACGTAATGCAGAAGTTAGTGAGGCTCGGGTTGACACACACTGAGGAACATGAAGAAAAGTCTGGAACCAAAGCAGTGACAATGTGTAAAAACCTTTGTGGAATAGCGGTAAACGTCAGGTAAGTGAAACACCAGAATAAGTGTGTATCAGTGTGTGTGTGCTTGTGAACATTTTTCTCTATCAATTTGATTTTATTTAGTAATGATGTGAGTTTCAATGTTAATAAGTAAAAAACTTGGGTCAAAATGTACTCAAGTAAAAGTAAAATTTACTTTTTTATAAAACTACTAAAAAATTATCCGCTACCTGCTTGTCTCCATGAAAATGTTGTTCTGCCTGGAATGTTCCACGTTTGCGACATTATTTATTCATAAAAACACAATAACTCCTGTGAATAGTAACTTAGTGTGACCTGCTTGTGTGAATCGTGATAGACGGGTTTAATCTACACTGTGGAACATTCTGATCAAATCAATTTCCATGGAAACAAGCGGGCGATGGATCCTCTGCTGAAATGTTACACAGTGTACTTTTAGAGCCACTCACAGAATAAGAAGAAGAGAAAAACTGATGTAAAAAACGTGATTGAATGTGACAAGTTTTCATTCCTTTCGAAAATTATCCACATTTTTAACATCAAATTTGCAAACTAATACATAAAATATAATAATATCCTTCCCCAGTGCGCCATATAAGAGGATGGATTTCATTGTGGTAGATCCAAAACTGCCATTATAAACCGATGACTCTTTCAGATCACAGCCTTCCACTTTCTCAATTAGCCCCCGGGAACAATTATGAGACCAGATTTGGAGATGAAGACGTAGAAGAAATACAAACTCATTTCAACAGCAAAGACAGACGATACAGAGACCAAAAAACATCATCTATCCAGGTTAAGATGACTTGAATTAATAAAGTTTGATCATGATCCGAGTAGTGTCTCATCCGTCCATCCATTTTCTTCTGCTTCTCCGGGGCCGGGTCACGGGGGCAGCAGTCTAAGCAGGACTCCGAGACTTCCTTGACCCCAGACACTTCCTCCAGCTCCACCGGGGGAACCCTAATGTGTTTCCAGGCCAGCCGGGAGACATAGTCCGTCCAGGCGTCCGGAACAGATGCCTGAGCCCCCTCAGCTACTCCTCTCAATGTGAAGGAGCAGCAGATCTACTCCGAGCTCC
>JACN01074290.1:0-20574 GCA_000787155.1 Scartelaos histophorus | reverse complement strand
TATTATTATTATTATTATTAGACTGTCAATACACAACATATGACTAAAAATATTCACTAATTAGAGAAAGAAAAATCACACATGCACACACCACATGAGCTGTGTTTTTTTTTTTTCTAACTAAATCGTGCAAATTGATGTCTACCTGTTAAATCAGATGCATTTATTCATCCCCCTGGGCAATTTAAATCAAATATCGCTATGAGTTTGTTTTTGAATTGGATTCTGAATATCACTATATAAATAAGTAACCAAATCAGAACAAGTGCACCTTAAGGTAAAAATGCTAAACAACCACATCCACAAAAAATAATAGCTGAATATTTACATTTGGCTATTATAATCAGTTTGAAAAATGATAAAACCCCCTCGCTTTAGCACCATTTATGTACATTAAAACACACAGGCTTCAAAGACTAAAAATAAAATACTACGAACCAGCAAACCATTGGTGGCGTGAATAGAAAGGCAGCGTGAAAAAGAGTGGTGTATTGAGAGCCCATCTAAATATGTGGGCTCCCAGTAGCCTCCTTTCCGGTCAACGTCTCCGCACATGTGGAAATGCAGTGGGTAACGGCCCTTCTCCCGCTGCTGGCCCATGTTCTTAAGCTCCACGTGAGAAAGATGAACTGAGGAAAAGTTACCAAGGATCTGTCAGGGGGAAAGGAGCACATAAGTACAACATTCAATGCCTAAAACAAAACTGGTCCTATGAATATGTATAGGGACAGCAGGACTACCATTAAAAGTCAGACTTTCCAATGTATACTGGGTATGAGTTGACAATGAATTCTCCAAATCCTTTGAGGATTATGAATTACAGTTTACTTGGCAGTGAACAAGAATGAGTCAACGGCACAGAGCTTACTCATTTCTAACATGAAATAATCAAACCATAGCTCTTTAGAAGCAGATGGACACAAGCCAACCAATAAAAAGCTCCAAAAGATGAATGCAAAAATGAAGATTGTGTTTCTAAGTGTACTAAGCTCAATAGGAGATATTTTGTGAACATGGCATAATCCATGCAGTCTGGTTCTTGTTAAGATATTGGCCCCTTTCACTCACCCACTGCCCTAATCTCCCTCTATTGTATCAGCAGTAGCACATTCAATAAATCTTAAATCTGATACATTGAAACAGTCCATGATACAGTAGAGCTCAATCTCACAGTTGTGTTTATATCCTCACTTACAGGGTATTAAAAATGGTTTAGGATCATAAATTATAAATAAACTGGAATGAACACAGAACAAACCTTGATATGGCCTCCAAATGTATCGTGGTTAAAAAATTGGCACAGATTGTCTCCATAACAAAAGTTTTCCATTTCTCCGTAGATGATAATATTTCTGGAGAGTAGCGCGACCTCAGCACGCATATCAATGCCATCTAAAATCTCTCCCACATGGTTATAATGTGGTTTTCCTAGAAGACGTATACATAATAATATTAGACATGACTTAATGAATGTAAACATAACTCAATACAATTCATTTTTGTAATATACTTTTAACAATGATGACTAAAGGAAACAGATAGACATGTTTATATTTGGAAACTACTGATCAGAGCTATATTTAGGTACATTTTGAAATACTGAAAATTTGTCATAAGGAAGTTCTCTTGGAGAGGCGCACTAATAGTCGGTTTGGTTAATATGTTTTTTTGGCAAGGCTAATAAAAGCACAATGTAACCTTCTCTGCAGAGAGGGAGTTGACATCTGTTGACAAGAACTCTCAGAGGAAGCTCAGGAAGCAATATGGACTTGGATCATGTGATGGAAAGATTTATAAAGACTACATTTATTATGGAGTTGACTTTTTCCTCTAAATACCAAAATAATCTACAACTCTATGTGTAACTATGTCAACGCCAAAGCAATAGTAATACCACTGAATGAGGACGTAATGTAAGAAGAATGACCTCCCTCTCACCTTGTATCCTGACTTGTCTGCTGCTGCAGTGAGGGCAGGGCAGCAGGCTGAACTCCTCTGCCTGGTACATGGAGTAGTCAGTACTGGCCACAACCACTTGATCTCCAGGATTCCAACTTTTCTGCACTTCATCCTGGAGATCTAACACAACCTGGTCAAGAGCGTCTATCTGGAAGCCTGAGATGGCGACGCCTGAACAAAACAGAAGGTATTGTTACAGGTAATAAAAATAAGTACTTAACTTACATTAATGTTATACTGTTTCTTACCATTTTTCCATTCACTGTAGGCACTGACAGAAAAGCCCACTCCATTGACGGTTGTGAAGTTGCGCGCTGCCCAAGCCTGGCCAGCAGTCTCATGGTTTTCATGTTCCTTTACATCCTCTGAACAAGAAGCATTACCACCACCAACAACTGACACCAGGGCCCACGCCTGCCTGCAAATATGATGAATGTGTTGGGGTCAATATATAAATGCTATAAACCATTTTTGTGCTACGATCTAAACATCCATACTATGTGTGCAAAAAAGAGAGACCAAGAGAGTTGTAAACAATAAAAGATTATTTTCAACTATCTTGGTCTTTTTTTCCTTTTTTCATTTCAAGTCACTAATCTAATTTAAAATTATTGACATTATTTAGGTGGGGTCCTGGTGCTGCCAACAGGGACTGGGTGTGAGTGTGACAATGATTAAGATGACATTTACATTAGTCTTTCAATTACTCTTACTCCAGTTAAAGTTTTACGAACACAGGAAACAACTTTATAGATAGGAAATGTTTTGAAAGCAATGATTTAAAGCCAAGTGACGACTAGCCTTCAAGAACACAATGTAGCCTAACATTCCTGACCTTTACTGGTGCCATGTCACAGCTTTACAAAACAACAAAAAAGAAACAATACACACAATAATCATACATATTAAAAAGTAACATTTAGCTAATCTGAAAACAAACAGTAAAAATATACTTTATAAACTAATAATGTTGACTTTAATTTAGGAGAATGATGTGACGGTTAGAAGTAATGCCTCAATTTTATCTATATTATTTCAATTAAGTTTGGTAAAGTGTTTAAAAGACAAGAGCATCACAGCACAGGGTGTGTCAGGAAGGGTGAATGACATTGTTGAACTACAGGAAATGTTTATTTGCTGCCAGTGCTATTAGAGAGGCTTTTGCTATCTTTCTTTTCTCACGAATGCAGTAAATGTAATGTAGATCTCCCTGTAACAGATACAGTAAATCCACAGTAAGTCAGATTTAAAACCCCTCGTTAGATTAAAATCAACCAATGAGTAAGCAATGAATCGAATCATTTCTATGACTCACTGACAAGTGTTATTAGGCTTGGTCTGAGTTATTCAGAAGTACTATACAAGCGGACAACTGTACAGTGCTGACTTGAAACCAGCCCCCAGTGGTGAAACGCGATACTGGAGAATGTAGTCTAGCGCTTGGCTTTTTAAAACAAGTACATAACTAAGCTAGAAATAACATACACACATTTCCGTAAAAAAATACTTGTGCAACTCACCAGATGTACCAAGACATACAATACATAGTTCTGATTAGTATATAGTTCTTATGGGTTTTGGAGACCAAGATCAAGTTTGTATTGCTGAGCTAAGTCATAGTGTGCATTTCTTGTGTTTAAAAAAGTGAAATGCCACATTTTGTGCAAATCCTGGATACTCCCACACCATAACCCCTTTACCCGGTGCGTGCTTCCTGTCCTGGCAAACTGCATTTCTGCAATAACAGAGTAAAAACAGGAAGACAGACACATAGTCCTTAGGGAAGCACTTCAAATAAAAAAGAATAATTTCTACACTTGTCAGTGTAAGTAAGGAGGGGTCAAATATGTCCTTTAAACAAAGATACATCCCTTTAATAAACCATCTTAATTGGTCCCAAAGGAACTAAACTAAACAAACACTCAAGGCCCCACACCTTTGAGAACCATAACAAACTCAGAACTTCAGAGAGCTTTGACACAGTACACAAAGTCCAGATGTGATTTGTCAAACGAATGACCCATGACAAGACAATATACGATTACAGTACATGAAGCAAACTACTGCATATAGAAATACTGCACTGCAGATGATACAAGATCCGTGCATCAAAGCAAAGGGATTATTTACCTGTACTTGAGGTCATAGACATAGCTGCTCCCCAGCCTCTCCTCAATGGCCTTCTTGGTCTCATCTAGAAGACTCTTCACAGCTGAATCTCCCACAGCCAGGGCCACGATTCTTCCTTCAGGCAGTGCCCGGAGCAGCTGTGTGAGCCGCCGACTGTCATTACGGGAATCATGAGTGTCGTAACGCTCAGACAACAGCACAGCAGAGGTGTCCTGGTCCACCACACGTAGATTAATACCCCGGCTAAAGTTCCGTTGAAAAGCATAACCTCCCGTGGGTAAACCAGAAGCAGGGATGGTGCGCGTGAGCAGAGACCAGGAGATGCGTTCAGTGCCATGTAGTTCCAGCTTTGCCCCACTCATGACCCCAATGAACTTGCGACCAAAGACAGGGACATCAGAGGGAGCTTGGCTGTCTGAGCGTCCCATGAGTGCAATAGACGCATGGGAGCGATAGCGACATTTGGGGCCACCAATGTGCAGGGCTCCACCGTCTTCTATGAGGATGAACCCAGTTCTAAGGGTTATGTTTTTGGCTCCATCAGGGCTGTCTGCAAAAACTACTCGGCCTGCAACAGACATGTAAATGAGTTACTTGGGGGGGAAAAAAAATTACTATACAGAATGCAATGTCAATAATAAGACAGGATTTTTTAAGCACTGTCTTATTAAATTAATTTGAAATTATTGAGAAAGAGCCACGTCAAACGTAGCTTTAATGATGATGACATTCTCTGTTTAACTAATTGGAGTGATGTCAGTGCAACTCTCAGTTGAATGGACGTTGCAAAAAGGTGAAACAGTGTAACAGATTGTTAGAAAGCTGTAATTTTCCTACCTCCTGATTGGATTGTTAGGGATAAAAACGTAGCAGAGGTTTCCAGTCTAAATAAATGTCCCTTTTTGACGATAATGGACTTGTCTGGTCGATGGCCTGGATTCCAGCTGCTCAGAGAAGGATTATGATCTGGACAATTTTCTGTTAAGGAAAGTACAAAGTTAGTTGATTTTTGTCACACACAGCAAAAGTAATGTGTAAAAGTAAAATGTAAATATTTTTGACAAAAAATGGAAAATGCACAAATTTCATTAAAACATTCATTAATCCCCATATACTATAGAACACCAAAGAAATTTTCCAGATAGCAGTTTGAGTTCCAACAGGCCTCAAACCTTTCATATGCACAGGTTATATGAAGTCTGAAGAAGTACTTGTGATTATTTATGACATCCACCTGTCCAGGGACTGAATGAAAGCAGAAATAAGCTCTTTTGCTATAACCTGGCATAAAGATATTACTTCTTTGTGTAGATCAAAGTTTTATGCACATTGTCCCTGATAAATAAAAAACTTGATCCTACATATGCCACTGAAGTAGAACATTTTGAATCCTGGCTTACATTTTCCCATTTTGCACATAGTCTGGGCCCATGACGTGTTTTTCATAATTTCTCCTCATTAAAATTGATTGATACAATGACGCACTGGTCTGTATTGTAGTTCTGGTGATTTATTTCAATACTCACCATCCAAAACATCATGCTTTGAGAGACTAAAGAAGAGAATAAGAAACAGGAGGAAAGTGCACATGGAGGCCCCAAAACAGATGAGCGTGTTCTTTCTTCTCTGCAGACTCTGGGCACGTTCGGCCCGATGTTTCTCCTCAGTCCGGCTGTATGGAGCTGGTCTTTGTGGGGGTGGGCCATGAGGTTTTATCGGGGGAGGTGGTGGCGCCTTAGCTGGTGGTGGTGATCGGACTGGTGCCACCCGTCCGGGCACGTAACCAGGCGATCTCGGGTGGTTGTCAGGGGGCGGGGCCACAAAAACTGGGTATCTGCCTTGGCCATCGCTCGTCGGCATTGTCTATGTGTCTGCCACCTATAAAACAGATAGCTTTTTCACTTACTTACTCTAAGTTTGAAAGAAAGTTTAACCCAGGAAGAGGACCCTAAAGGAGCCTTTTAAAAGAGAGTGAAACAGTGGGAGGCAAAAAAGGCTGACTCTGGGGAAACGCAAAAACACTCTTGAAGTATCTCATGTCTGGACCTCCAGCTAACAATCCTGGGACTTGTTAAACACACTATTAATCTACTTCCTGCGAAAAGAGCCACTTATCCTCGGGCTGTTTTCAATAGGATACAGTGACACTGGCGGCTGACTAGTAACTGTGCTGCAAGTACTCAGTCACTTGGTACTTCTAACTATGTAAACAAGAGCTAAAACAGGTGTCATCTATTACAGCAGGGACGTAATAGAAGAGTGCCAAGGTTCGATATTTTCACCATAGAGGAATGTAAAAGAGACAAGTCCAGCAATGGACACATGCAAAGGTCGTGTTAGGGAACACCTGCACATGGGGCTATAGGAAATGACACAGCAGAAAAATGGCTTTGAAAGCATTTTTAAATCAGAACAGCATGTGGCACATCACTGCCTAGTGTTTTCAGAGTCAAATAGATGAAAAAAGTGTAATTTAAGAATAATGAAGAATTGTGGTTAAGTTTTGTCTTCATTTGTTTTTTGTGTGTTTGTTTGCACATACAATCACAGTCTTGGTCTCAAACAAAGCCATCATCTTACAAATGACCGTTGTCTTGTCAAGGCAATAGGTCGCATTACTTCAGACTAGAGCACAAAGCAATTGACGCAATAATGACTGTGTAACAAAGACTTACTTATACAGCCATGAGATCCACACTGTAAATGTTTTGTTACTGTAATGTTAGAAATGTTCTCATTTAAAGGTTTATTTTTGTTTTTGTTTCCTGTCCTAATCCTACCACTGGCTTCGTTTAATCCACATTCTTGGCCATAAAAGGGGCTCCTAGTCCTCTGCTACTGGCTGTCATGTTAAGGCTGAAAGTGCAGTGGACCTACACACCTAAGGGGCTATTCAACATCTGGAAATGACCATAATCACTGGGCTGCTCTGGACCCCGTAGGCAAGCATGTCAACTTTCCTAAATATTGAGCTACTGAATATCAAACAGATGTGGAGAGACCAAAAAGCCTGTCTTTCTTCAACTATAAAACCATCCCTTTCAATGATGTTGGCACAGTAAACATCATGTGTGAGTCGATCAGTTCAAGTGGGCCAGGCAGGGTACATGGCAATACACTACACTGTATATACTATTTATACAGCATTTCTCTTATAAACCAACATATGCTTATTTACAGTTGCAAATACAGAGAAGTCAGCTGCATTGAGCAAGATTAACATCTGTGACAAATGAATCGTAATTTACATGGTGCAAGTTCAGCGGTATGCATAAAATAACTCTGCAACTTACTCTGCAAGTCAGTACTAATAGTAGCACTACTATATTGTATTGAGTGAGTAGTATTAATAAAGGAATAAAGGAATAACCAACTTTCTTATTCAAAAAGACCGGTCAAAATGGCACACACCATGCTTATTTCCACATACCCAGTTAAAAATTGCAAATCTTTCAGCAGTAATATTAATGTATCTTCTCTTAATTTAACTGTGAAATCTAAACTTGACTTGTGACAGATATTTGAGTTAGAATAGCCCCCACATCACACTCACACAACGCGCCCCACACAGTCTGGGACGTACCGCTGGTCACACTGTGCTGCTCCTCTTCCTTGTATTTCCATCCACTTTCCGTCAATCCCCGCCGGCCCCCGCGGTTACGGTGAAACAAACAAAGTGTTCCCCCTTTACTAAACCTCTCAGGATCTTTCGTGTTCAGTTTTGGTCCTTCACATGATGTTTTTTTTTTGCCTTTGCTCTGTCGCACAGTCAGCTCCACATTCTACGGCGAGGAGGAACAAGGGGCCAGGCTTCCAAACGGACTGGCGTTCAAGGTCAGGACGCAAAAAAGGACCAAGCAAGTAAAGACGACAGTAAAAGGTTTTAATTCCCACTTATTTGAGGTACGCGTCCTGAAAGTTATCTGTGTTAGCTTGCTTACTCGTATGCAATTTAGTTTTATTGCTAAGCTTTTTTTTAGTTTTATAAGTATTCATAATAAGTGTTTGTAATTGTTGAATGTTATAATTTTGGAGGCAACGTGAATGCACCACTAGTAGCATGGATGGAAAGGAGGAGCTAAACTAAAGCTTTGACTACACCGCCCTCTGCTGGTAAGTCAAGAATCAACGCAAACTCGTTGATACTACAATCATACAATTAAATACAAAAAATAAAACAAGACACACAATAATCATACATATTAAAAAGTAACATTTAGCTAATCTGAAAACAAACAGTAAAAATATACTTTATAAACTAATAATGTTGACTTTAATTTAGGAGAATGATGTGACGGTTAGAAGTAATGCCTCAATTTTATCTATATTATTTCAATTAAGTTTGGTAAAGTGTTTTAAAGACAAGAGCATCACGGTTACATTCCATACCATGACAAAAATCATAATTTCATAATCAACTTATGTTTGAAGAAATAACAGAAAACAAAGAGTGTATGACTATTTTCCTTTATTCATGTTAAAAGTACCAACAGGTTAGTAAATATTATGACATTGATGTTTTATATCATTTAAATAGTAATACATAAAAGTCAATCAAGGATGACACACGTGAAAAGCCTAAATAGTGGCTTGCCCTGATCTATAAGTAGTCAATTGGAAAATAATAATGAAGTTGTACAGCAAACAGACATATTACAAAAAAACAAAAACAAATATAGGGACAGAATTGAGACATGATATTTCATCTGTAAGCTGTAAGAAATCAGACCTGAAGGTGTGTTATAGCACCAATCGACTACAGTGATTTGTATTATTAACATTATTTAACCTGTAAACAACTCCAGGTTCAAGTATGATGAGGTCTCCAAGAAGCATAGACATGAATTTCTTCATACATTATAAGCTAAAAGGAAATCAAAATCAGCCAATTGTCAACATGCAAAAGCACACATTAGCTAGTCAGTGACATATGACTTGCTAATAGATTTGTCAACAATAAATGCTGCTGGCTAATACCTCGATCAGCAATAATGGCCAGCTCCAGCTTTGACAACAGTCAAAAATAACACACACAAGACATGGAGATAACACATTACATCAGGCCTTTGATTGAGGCGTTGTTGTGGCACTTATCTCTGGACTAATTATCTTTGTGCACACACAGCACATGTTATAGTAATGAAAATTTGAGCTCAAAATATTTACTAAATTATTTTGAACTTCCGTCCAAAATGGCAATTACAGTAGTTGTATGAGTATGTAGTTTCTGTCACAGTAGTATGTATATCCATGGTTACATGTAATGCACAGGTCTGATTATCTTATCGGGCTCAGGGCTTTATCTCTGGTACTTTTTCAAGGCAATACTTTCAAAGTGAGGTAACCCAGCTATTCATAAATCTCTATCCAGCAAGTTTTTCTTCACTGAGCATTTTACCATAGTTACTAATCTTAAGACACCCATTGTAATGGTCAAATGTACTCATGCTGGTCAATATTAAATAATAGCTCAGCCTATGAGCTGAAGACCATTTGCATTGTATTTGTTGAAACAAGCTATAATGATATAAATCACTTGCATGTAACTATTGCAAACATTTGGCATCACTGGCATAGTAAATAATATTTTAGTCTTAACAGCTGGTATGTGCAAATAAGAGTCATAAAAGCTTTCATGAATAATAACTGTGAAAATAAAGTACAGTGTGCATGACCAAAACTGACAGAAACTGTTTTTCAAGTTCACATTTGCGAAAATACCAAAATACCAATACCATAACTTCAGACTCTGTTTCAAGACCTTGACCAGAGACATGGACCAGATCTTTTAGAAGGCAGAAATGTACTCGCTCCTTTCAACAACAACTACAAGATTTAAGGTTAGCTTTATTGTTCTTCACCAATTTACTCACACAATGACACAGTAATGTGCAATTAAAATATGAAACTACATTTGTGTGAGTTTCATAGCTTACAAGAGAAGGAATGGACAATATATTGAGGTGAATCAGAGCTTAAAAAGAGCTTGATATGAATGTTTACTACCAAAAACTCAAAACTACTTTGACAAACTGTCAAACAATATTAATTGTGTTAAAGTCCTTCAAGTTCTTCAAAAAGTCAGTGCTTTTTCTTTCTCTACTCTAGTCAGGAAATTTACAAGTTGACAAGTTCATGTGAAACAAACTGTTTAAGTCTCTCCAGATACTGTCCATACAGCTCCACGTCATTGTGCCCTGCCCCCTCCACCCACAGGGGCTCCACTGGACGCTGACAACGCTCATACAGGGCCAGCCCATGGGAGAAGTCTATGACCTCATCCTCTGTGCCATGGATCACCAGGACTGGTGATGTGACCTTTGAAATCTTATCAATGCTTTAAAGGGAGAGAGAAAGAGAGAGAGAAGTAGTCAGTCCAATGCATTGTCAAGCAGTGCTTTGCATGATACATATCCTGGAAAAGGGAGGAAAGGCTATTCTGACCATCAGAGGGAGCTAGTGAGTTACAGAAAAAAAAAAAACTAAGAGGTTCTAGCTGCATCTCCTGTATGGAGTGAAAGTTTGGCGCCATTGGCTGAAAAGTGGGGATCCACACATCACAAAAATACTTTGTGTCTTTTCTTCAAGTTAATAATTTACAATAGCTACATTGGTTAAGGTTAGGGTTTGGGGTTGATAATTAAGTATTAAACCAAAATGTATTTAAAGCTAGTGAAGCTCATGGCGTTGCTGCTGGATAAAGTAGATTTTTTTTCCCATAGCACTAAAAACTAAATGTAGCTGATGTTTTAGAGATAATAACAATTACATATGTGTGGATGAGAGTCGTGCCATGATCTGTATGTAACACTTTTAGACTTTCACACGTGCCATCTGCATGTTGTCTTCACTCACTTGGGAAAAGCGTCAAAGCAGTAAGTCTTCTTAGTGTCAGGGAAGGCCACTCTCATTCCTGAAGTCAGCGGGGAGTGGAGGATGACCGCAGCACTTTCATAACGAGAGGCGAGGTCAACTGACGGTACAGTGCCAATGCTCTGGCCATACACAATCACGTTCTCAGGCCGAACGCCGTACCTACACACACAAGAGAGCATTTACAGTTTGACATAAATACACCATAGATTCTGTCATATCTGGTCAAAAATGTAATTGGCATTTGCATAGTATAATTGTAGTAATAACAGGTAATGTATTGTACTCCTAAGGGAATTGGTATTATGTCAAAATATTTGGCAATAAAGGCAGGACTATTTTCGCATCAAAACAAAAGATAAACAGACTTGGCCGGAAACCGCAAATAAAAACGTCAGCCTCATCATAATAACATTTCATAGCATAATTTTAATTATTAGTCATTAGATTTTTCATGTTCAGACCACCTGAAGCAGAGAAAGCCTAACTTTCAGTTTCCGTATGGATATATTACTCCCAGGCACTTTTAAAAGCTGCATAAAACACACCCAATATCTTTTTTTAAAACAGACCCAGCCTTGAGTGTAATGGTGCTATTCAAAGCAATATGAAAAATAGTGGTCTGGAGTCCCGTGACAGCAGAGGAAGTAAAAGCAGAACAATGTGATAGTAACAGAGTTTGAGATTAAATTAAAGAAACTTTGCTGAAGAAAAAAGGGAAGAGATGACATTCCGTAGCTGATTATGGAGAATGTGACCCACTCTGGAGAGCCATCAGCTGACTGCCAGAAACTAAGTCAAGTAACACTGCATGGCTGTGTGTAGCACTGTGCAGTAATTGAGCAGAGCCACAGCCTGTCTTTTACACATATTTAAGCCCTGCTATTAAAGGATCTGTGACTAAAGCCCAAAATAAACATGATTACAGACCACCACAGTTGCACAGTAACTGCAGGAACTACACCAAGCAGGTACTACCACATTTACTGACTCAACTTCACTAAGGAGTTCTCATTTCTAGTCAGCTGACATTTACAAAGTATAAATAAGGGTGGCAACAGCACTGGTGAGGCATGAGGAAGTGCTTACGTATAGCCCCGTTCCATTATAGTAGGCAATAATGGAAGTAGATACCAGTTTTAAAACACTTAAGGTTATCAGTAAAAATCTTATCATTATTTTTAGTCTCACCAATCTGGTCTTTCTACTTCCTGTCATGCCATTAAAAGATAACCAATCGCTGGACAGGTATTCCACAGAATATGACAGCATTTCACAACAGCTTCTAGAGAAGGAAAGCGCCAAGCCTATAATAACATTTAAGAGCTGAAGCTTATGCCATTGTTACAAATAAGATTTTGTACATCCTAAATACAATCAAACTACATCTACAATAAGCAGGACTTGGCTTTGTCTAATACAGCTGGACAATATTACAGTACTCCATATTGGTATCCATCGGTCCATCTTCTTCCGCTTATCCGGGGCTGGGTCGCGGGGGCAGCAGTCTACGCAGGGACTCCTAGACTTCCTTCACCCCGGTCACTTCCTCCAGCTCCTCCAGGGGGACCCCAAGGGGTTCCCAGGCCAGCCGGGAGACATAGTCCCTCCAACGTGTCCTGGGTCTTCCCCGGGGCCTCCTCGCGGTGGCATGCCCGGACATAGTCCCTCCAGCGTGTCCTGGTTCTTCCCCGGGGCCTCCTCCCGGTGGGACATGCCCGGAACACCTCCCGAGGGAGGCGCCCAGGAGGCATCCGGACCAGGTGCCCGAGCCACCTCTGCTGACTCCTCTCGACTTGAAGGAGCAGCGGCTCTACTCCGAGCTCCTCCTGTGTGACTGAGCTCCTCACCCTATCTCTAAGGGAGCGCCCAGCCACCCTGAGGAGGAAGCTCATTTCGACCACTTGAATCTGCGATTTCGTCCTTTCGGTCACTACCCAGAGCTCATGACCATAGGTCAGAGTAGGAACGTAGACTGACCGGTAAATCGAGAGATTTGCCTTTTGGCTCAGCTCCCTCTTCACCGCAACGGTCCGATACAGCGACCACATCACTGCCGACGCTGCACTGATCTGCCTGTCAATCTCACGCTCCGTTCTCCCCTGGTATATTTTTATAAGGTACAAGGAAATCAAATAACTGCTAATAGCTAGGTCACCAATCAAATCACATCTTACTTTGGGTTTACCATCAGCACCTTTAGTATTGTTCCCTCTTGGGAGGTAAAGATGAAGACACCATTACACTCACACATTGACAGGATCTGACCAACCCCCCCACTTCAGCTACAATTACTAGGCTACAGTTCCTCCACCACATTTGAGCCTGAATAGGCCGGCCGAGCCATGGTCCAGAGATGCTCCATGGTTAAACCCTCCCCCAAACATTCATCAATTTAGCCTCCTGACACAAATCCAATGTATTATGCATCACATCCGCCTTCCCTCCCTTGTTCTGGCTCCCACTGCCGCCTCCTCAGTGCCCACCTATAGCTTTAGACGAAAATATTTCCAATCTGAAGATATTATAGGGTATCCTGGGCGTATTTCTTGCGCATTTTAACAGAGTTCAGCTGCCTTAATGTTTCAGAGCTTGTGGTAAGTTTATTTAAACAAAGAGAAATTTAGCCATCTTTCAAAATACTTAAGAAGAATGACATTCCGATTTGGATCAATATGTTTGACCAGGAAGTGATCTCTATCTTATGTTTGTTCTGATTACCATAATTGTGGGTAACTGAGGGAAAGCTTTGATCAGATGTTTATAGGAAATCAGTTGCTAGGCTACGGTTCAAAATATAGGGCTTTGGCTGTTGGCAAGACTTATGGTTAAGCTTAAAGTTATGGGGTGGTGACCACCGCGGCATAAAGAACCCGGACGACATGTTCCAAGGTAGGCTAATAAATATGACGGTTTACACTACAGCGTGTTGTATTTATCATGACAACCAAGAGTATGCCCCAGCGTTTATGACAGTGTTGTTAAGCCCGTTTACTCATGAAAAGTGAATCACCAGCATGAAGCACTCCCTGCCTATACAGGTAAAGGGAGTGCCTCATGTGGATTTGCTAAGCTGTGACTGACTGATGCTGAACAAGAAAAAATAAAAAGCAAAAGGTGTCACATGTTATGCAACAACACTTGAGGTAATAAATTATCACAAAGGCCTGACTCTGACAAGTAAAAAAAAGTCGTAGATAACTTCATATCCTATTAGGTTTCAGCCATTTGTAATAATCAAAGTAAATGTGTTTAAGATTCTCACAGCAAAGCAAAAAACTCCAGGTTCAAGACCAACCCAAACAAAGAAACAACAACAGACCTGTTTTGCTGAATATATCACATCTAACAGGCAACTCTGTGTCAAGAAGTATACTTTCTTGAAAGGCTGTAAATCATGAGAGAGTATCTACACAAGTGGCTTTTCTTGAATATCAAGTCATTTCCCAGTAGCTTGAAGTGTTCCGTGTGATCCTGAAGAGTGCTCTTTATTAATAGGTCTTATGACAATGCCTGAAACGATGAAGCAAACCAGCCATTCACTGCTCTTGAACATCACTCGAGTCAGTGACAATGAGCTTTAGACTGAGCTTTTGTATGACGTTTAATGTCAAATAGTCTGCATACATGTAAAACATTGGCCCAATTTGAATTCAGCACGTGCATTTTCTTATGTAACTAAACTATAAAATTGTCAAATCAGAGCAGTCCCAACATAATTGGGAAAGTTTTTTTCACCTTTTCAGATCTAAATAATAACAGTATGATACATTTCTTTCAAGTGCTCCTCTCAAGGACAAAGTATATCAAGAATAGTGGACACAGAGGACAAACAGGTTCTTCATAACGGAAGTGGTGCCATTCCTCTATTTGATTAAGAGTTCCTGTTTAACTTGCCAACCTTATTATTTTATCCGTCCTTAATATGACCATAATTCAGGTTAATATTTTTGTATATTTTGGAAGATTGCAGCCAAATGTGATTGTAAGAATATATAGCCCGTGGCTTTGAAACATCAAAGACACACAATGTTCTACTGAAAATATATTAACATGACATAAATGACTAAAATAATAATGTAATATGTGAATTTTAGGCCCTTCTGAATAGCCTTATTTTAGCACCATACACCATCTTAGGCAGTAGAAAATATCCTAATCTGTAATCTGATCATTTTTGCCTTGTGTTAATAAACTGACAGTAAACTCTAAAACTGTGGTTCTATGGAACTATGGTTTAATCTCTCAGAAGCAGCTCTAAAGCGTAATGATGATGTGAACTGGGAGCAGCATTTCATGTGATTACACAGCTGACAGCTTAATTTGTAGGTCATACAGCACAAGACAATCATTCTTCCCATAAACCAGAAAAAGACGATAAATGTCTAGTTTTACACAGTTCGATCATTGTATTTATTTCTGTTTTGTACTTCCAGAAGTGAGAAAATCTGGACAAAAGTGGACAAAGACAGTTACACTTACCGTGACCGTAGTGCCTGCCAGGCGGCATCTACATCAGCATATAGGTTTTTTTCAGAGGGTTTCCCAGAACTGGCTCCGTAACCCGAGTAGTCGTAGGAAAAGACGTTGCAATTGATGCGAGACCCCAAGCCGATATAGAAGCTGCTCATTTGGCCCAAGTCCACAGCATTACCATGAGAAAACAGTAGTGTGTAGCGAGCACTGGGTGAGCACCGCACAAACATACAGGCAATACGATTCCCCCTTGACGTTCGGGTCATGAAGCACTCGATGGCGTCCTTTTCCCGGGCTGAGTACTGCCAGTCTGCCCGCTCGGAAAGGTGCAGTGTCCACCGGCTGCCACTATCATCACACATCAGGCTGTAGGTGGGCTCGGGGGGAAGGAAGGCCAACTTTGAAGCAATCTTGCTGGGACACGGTGGACAGCAAAAGAGGCAACAAAGCTCACTGATAGATAGGTGGTTCATCCTGAAGAACTGAGAAACAAATAATGATCTTTAAAAATATGAGCACACAGCTGGATCAGTCTACATTTCAAAAGAGCTTATTTGGTATAAAAATGAAAAGGTGGCTTATAATCAATTAAAATCCAGCACTATTCCATTTTAAATAGCCAAAAATATTCCATCTGGAACATTGTTTCAATAATTTGTCTTTTTCTAACAGGAAATTGTGACACTAGTGTAAAAATCACTGTCTTGAAACATTAAGTAGATGCCATGTAATAGCTTGGTTATTAAATGTGAACTTTATGACTACATGACAGATGTAATTAACACCATAACAAAGGGAAATTTGACGTAGCCTATGTTGTTTTCAAATTATTAGAATAAAGAAGACTGAACCACAGAATGCTGCTAAAGGCCATGGGTTTCAGACAAACGATTCCTTCCAGATTTGAAGGACTTTGTAAGAACCATAGACCGTATGGTGAGGACTTTCCAACATTCAAAAGATAAAATTAAATTTGAATTGCTAAATGCTATGGCCACGGATGACGGCTGCCATAGCTTGAAAACAAAACGGGCTGTCGCTTATTTGCTGACCTGGGATAACATTAAATGTATCGAATAAAAGGTATAGGTAAATCAAACAACATTTTGAATAGTAATATTTACTTTAGACTCTAATGTGTCATTACCAGGATCGCCGCTGAACCTCCCGGTTTGCTTTTCCTTTTTCTTTTTTTCGTGACAGTGTGGATGTCGCTTTAATGTGCAGTCGAGCTATCTTCGAACAACTAAACTTATGTTCTCCACCACGCAAGGAGGTTGACAAGGTTATCCTCGACCAGATTATCCAGTGTTCCCTGTTGAATTTGTCCGTAAGAGTGACTTTATCCCCTCAATCCAGGCACTGCAGCGGTGTCGTTTAATATCCTCTTCAGCCGAACACACGGTCATGAATAATAACTAAAATCGATTCCTCCAGCGTCTTAAGTAAATTAAATTAAACGCAAAATTGGCTAATTACAACAAAACGTCTCCCTTCATGTAAATGGCTCTGCCGGGATGCACGGTCGTTTTGGCACAAAACATCACCGCTTTCGCAGAATACACAGGCAGCTTGTTATCTTGGCTTGGCTGAGGCGGGACGATACGGTGATACACGGTGTGGTGGGCGGACCAATGGGAATCTAGTTTTTGAGGCGCGTTCTCTTGGACTCCGCCCCTCGGTGAACGTTCAGAATTGTTATTTTTATTTTTTTAAATACATGTCTTAGTTAACTGTTCGTGTACCATTTTAAATTTCAATTAATACCGAAAAATATTTTTTTTTTTAAACTGAAAAAATAGTTTGTCATTTCATTATTCAATTTTTAGTTAAAAAAAATGATTTTGACCTCTATTTCCAATACTTAATTTATAATTTATTTCAAAAATACAAATCAAAAGACAGTCTCAGCGCCAATTTTATTTTTTATATTTTATTTTTTATACGGCCCGGAAGTTATGCTGCTTAGCGCGCTGCGTGTGATTTGGTGTAAATCATAGACCGTATATATGGTGTAAATTAAGTGTCGTCAGATGAACAAAGGAGATTTATCGTCTCGCTGCTACTTGTTTCTCGTCATGGAGTTCAACAATTACTTTCTAAGATGTGAATGAAAACGCGTCGCTATAAAAGAGGACATGTTTGCCTACAAAGATAAGTCTTTCTAGCAGCATAACTTCCGGGGCATATGAAGCAGAGAGAATAAAATATCAAAATGAGAAGGGGCACCGAGACTGTTTTTTGAGTTGTGTTATGAAATACACTTTAAATTAAATACAATATTGGAATTTATTTACTTATTTTTATTTTTTTACGGAATAATCAAATGACACTGTTTTCACATTTTATTGTTTTTCCGTTCTTAATTGCAATTAAAGAGAACGAATGGTGCACGGATCATTAGTGCGTTTTATCCACCAATTTAGTGATTCATGTAGAGTAAACATTCTGTCCTGTCGGTAATAAATGTACAATATTTACGTTTAACGTTCTAATTGATATTTCAAAATCAGACGAAGTACTTCCGGGTTGGAGTAGGCACGCATGATTCCAATACATGTGTCGATGATCGTAGCTAAGCTAAATTCATCGCTATGAGCTCTCAAAAAGGTAATATTTCTCGTTCGCGGGGTCAAAAACATCAAAATGCAACTGCCTTTAAAAATGACAAGTATGGAGCTACAGTCCAAGTGAAGGTATTGAAGTCACTCTTCTTTTGAGAGAACTACATGCTAGCAATAGAGCTGTCACAGTCAACTTGTATCGTTTACGGTTTTTATATTTACAGAAGGCGAAATCAAAGGTTCACGAAGGCCTTTGCCAGCACTGTAAAGGTGTTCTTGAATGGAAGGTCAAATATAACAAATACAAACCACTAACACAGCCCCGCAAATGGTAGAGTGATATTAAAATGTGCCTACTAAATTGCTTTGTTAATTGACTGCATGAAAAACCATGAATTTCATGTTTTTGTGTGTGTCTATACAGTGTTAAGTGTTCTCAGAAGAATATAAAGGATGCATATCACGTAATCTGCAAACCCTGCTCTCTTCAGCTAGAGCTCTGCTGTAAATGTGGCAAGAAGGAAGAAATAGTTATTCCGTAAGTATAATCAGAGTCTTCATTTTAATTTAGGTTCCTAAAATTTCCTAGGGCCTCCCCAGGCTTTTGTAATTAATGTTCCTATTTAATAATGATTCCACTTTTTTAAAGTTTGTTACCAATTATAAAACTATGATATTTTTCCTTTTTACATAGGTTTTAACAGTTAAATATCAACTATAACTGAGTAATTTAGTCAAGGTCTTGTGGGTGTGTATTATAGCAATGTTTTATGTGGGTGTTGAATACTTTTGTTATTTACAGAGTGAATTCCCATCTTGACAATAAAGAAGAGGAGGAAGAAGAAAGTGACTCTAAAAAGAAAAAGAGCTGGCGACAGAAGAAAGATGAGCTGAATAGTGAGGAAGAAGATGATGACTTTGACTTTGGAGATGATGAATGCAGTGAGGAAGACTGTGATAGTGACTCAGATTTAAAGAAAATAAGGGACAAAACTTGCCTTCCGGATGTCTCTAAAATACATATAAAAGATGGAACTGACTGAAAAAATGATTTACTTTTTTTTTTTTTTTTAAATCAACTTGGAGACCATATTTTATGTAACAATTACTGTTTGATATATAGATCCTAGGACTTTGTGAAATGGATGGCGCATCACTCATGGCTAGTGTTCATGCCTTACAGCGAGAAGGTCATCGCCTGGTCAGGACTCTCATGCTGACTCTAGACTTTCTGTGCAGGGTTTTCATGTTTCACCTTGTGTGTGGGTGGGTTTCCTTTAGATTTCTCCCCATCAACCCAAAGAATGGGGATGTATTCCCAGTGCCCCTCACAGGTTACCCCAGCTGTATTGAACAATGGACGGATAGGGGGTAGTGAAGTATACCTATTGTAGTTTTATTTTTGGGCAGCCCTCTAGATGGAGCTATAGTCATTGATGTTCTCACTCAATCTGCCTGGTTATTTATGGAAACACATTTTTACAAGTTTAGTACACAAACAAGTTATTTTACTTTTATGAAGATAGTATATGTAAAATATTATTATTTATTAGCATGTTTGTAAACTCTTGTTTGACAAGTGTATTGTATAACTTCTGGTGGAGGGCCCTTCAAATGCTTTTTCTGGTAAAGATGTTATTGCTTTGTCTGGACTGTTTCACAGTATGGCATAAACTATTCTAATTTCATGGAGACCAAACCAGACCAAGTCATAGGTCAGATCTGTGGAGAGGCAACCCTGCTCACTGTAAGAATGCCTATTTTTCTAGGTAGTTTTTAGCTTTAAAATCACCTGTAACTGAATAATCTAAGGTAGTTCTATTTGATATCATATTGTGGAACATACTAAGGGGAGCAATGACATAGCCACAGAAACTAGAAGGTAACAGACCCTGACCAAAGTTACACAGTGTATCTGTAAGGGTTTTTAGACACAAAAGTACACCTGTCATGTATCCAAACGCTATAAACCTAAATCATTGAGAAGGTTGATGTATCTTTCCTAGTGTATTACGTCTGAAAATTATACTATGGCTATACTGGGCAATAATCAGCTGTAGTGTTATGATTCTTTAAAGGGCCCACAATGTGTTGCTTTTAGGTGGTCCCGAGTCCCAGGACGCTGTCCAAGGGCCTTTTAGTATCGCAAAGTGATGCCGGGAAGAGAAATAACGCAGTGACCAGGGACCATCACGTATCAATGCGCCAGAGGTTTCCGAAAATGTTTAGTTTGTCGGCCAAAAAAGCCGAACATTGTTCTTGTATCAGAATTTTATTATTTCTTTCCAGTTCTTACTTTTCTTCTAACTAACTCACCCATTTTTTCACTGACTCAATGATGAAAATTCCCGAAATTTTGCCAACTATTAAAGCGTGCGCTTCTCTAACTTTTTTTTTTTTTTATAAATAAAATTTGGCTCGTCAGCCAAACAACACAAAAATGCATTAGGGAATAGGAATGACTCCCAAAAACATTTGCACGTACAATAATTAAATTTGACATAGGAGTAGATCATGACAAGACAAGAAAAAATATTATACCAATGCTGTTCACTCCACTAGGGGGCAGCAA
>KN503929.1:31632-45952 GCA_000787155.1 Scartelaos histophorus | reverse complement strand
GAAGCTTAACACCACTTTCTAACACACAGAAGAGAAACTGTTGTTTTAAAAAAATATAATTCTTAAAATATACTTAAATATAATCTATAATATATAATATATGTAATAAAATATAATTGTAAATGGGATTAGAAACGTACAGAGGCGCATTGCTCTCAGTCTCCCAAAAATATTTCAGCTAAGTGAAAAGTTGTAACGTGATATTTATCTCGTTATAACATGAAATTGGAACGAACTGAATTGAAATGAAACGAGAAAAATGATCACGTTATTTCGTGATAATTTCCTATCACAAAATAACGAGATAAGTTCATGTTATAATGTGAAAACATCAAATACAGTTTTACTTGGTTCCATTATATGATCAGACTCAGCCAAGGCAGTCATGCTTTCCTCAGTTCAGTCAACTCCAACATGGGTATGGCCCCGGTTGAAAATGAGAGTTTCCTACTCTTGAGATTTCTTCGGGCTCGTGATGTACCAGAACACTGTCTCCACCCCCGGACCGGTTCCGAGTGCCTTGTAGTCTGTCGGGTGACCGCAGGCAAACACTTTGTGGACACCCTGCTCCCAATTCTCTCTCTCAAGTCTGAGATTAGTCCTGGTTTAGTCCTGGTTTTGACCTGGTTTAGGCCTGGTTCATACGTAAAATGTAAAAACGTGAAATTACGTGATAGGAAATTATCACAAAAAAAATAAATAAATATAATAAAAAAAAAATTATAAATGACATCGGCAATCGACTCTTTTGAATTTACATATCCACAGAGCGAAATCAACAGAGGTAAGTGTAAGGCTGCTTTTTGTTGTTTTATAACGTTTCCAGACCACTAATGAGCAAATCGGGCATAGTATTTTGTTTTAGACTCGCTGAGCAAATCGGGCATAGTATTTTGTTAGTTAGACTCGTGGCTAGGTTGTAAGATGTGTTAGAAAGTGGTGTTAAGCTTCTTCAGTGTGCAAACTGGCGTTTTACGTGGAAGTTAAGAACTTCCCCATCACTACGCTAGTTGCCTGTCTTGACAGTCTCACTGCAACAGCGAGAACTCCACCAAGGCAACACTGACAGTATTCAACCACCTCTAGCAATGGACTTAAGCTTCAAACGTGCCGGGAGTTCCCCTTTAATCTTTCAGTTTCTTCCTCTTTTCATGGTTGCTATAGAGAACTATCGAGGAAATATACAGTACTTTTCTTTGTGGAGGTTATAAAGCCCCTCTAGGGTAGGAACAGTTGGTGATGCATCCATTGAGCTGCTTTGCATTTGTCACAGCCTAAAACATACTGAGATTTTAGACCCACTGCAGAAACCAGGACCTCTATGTCTGTAAGTGAAATGAGTCATAAGATGAGATGGCTAATGGCAAGAGGTAGCAGCACTAATAAATCTGCCATTTATGACATTTAATATGCGTGACATTTACAGCTATTTCAATATGACTGGTCACAGTAGAGTTTTGAGAAACAAAGTTTTAAATGTTGGATTTAAACGTCTTATAATGAGTATCACTACTGAAATAGGTCAGATAAACTTGGGACAAGGCTGCCATTTGGAGATGCTCTCTATACCAGTCATTCAGCAAACATATACACACCACATTTGTATTACATAACCCAATGCACCTTTTTGATGACCTAAACACAAAACAGACCTTGTGTGAGGAAGGTGCTGAGCAGTTGGTCAGTGGCCACTGGTTTGATCTCTGTTCGCAGGTTCACATAGCGTCCCACCACCAAAGGAGCTCTTCTGAACCCAAGGATCCTACAACATACAATAGAACAGTTGAAGGTGCTTTATCTCATTTCTCTCGGAAAAAACAGGAAAAGTTAATTTTAAATGGTTTGCAGTGGTCCAAGGTTATTCCTTACTTTCCTTTTTCAATATCCAAATTGCTCTCTGTAATTAGAAGTTGTTTGCTTCGGAAGGAAGCAACAGCTAGCATGCTAAGGGGGCACTTTCTGATTATGGAGCAATAAAGCCTAGATGCAGACAGAATGCAGTGGACTTATTTTGACCTGAGAAGCTGTTTATACAATATTTCTGATATTCCATGTCCTCAGAGGTATTCTTCATGTCCGCAGATCCTGTCATTGTGGCCTTCAACCGCCGCCCAGATGTCAATCACCGACCCGTTTTAGATCCAGCTGTGGACGGTGGGTCTACAGGAGGACAGCCCCACGTTGCTCCTTCGTGCTGTGCCCAGTCGGGCCCCATGAGGGAAGACCCAGCCACTAGGCGCTCACCGTCAGGTGCCCACTCCAGTGATGAAGCTAATCTGTTCAACATAACTGGCCTTGTTTTGCTGCTCGTCATAAGGGCTTTGCTCCTCCACGTCAAGAGGAGTCAGCTAAGGTGGCTCAGGCTGTTCCAGATGCCTCCTGGGCACCTCCCTTGGGAGGTGTTCTAGGCAAGTCCCACTGGAAGGAGGCCCCAGGAAGACCCAAAACACGCTGGAAGGACTATGTCTCTCGGCTGGCCTAGGTACACCTTGGGGTCCTCCCAGAGGACCTGGAGGAAGTCCCTGCTTAGCTTATTGCCCCTGCAACTCGGCCCAAGATATGCAGAAAAAAATGGACAATGGATGGACAATATTTCTGTGTACATCCACAAAAACTGTAGGTTTGACTTTCAAAAATGATACATTTTGTATCAGCTGTATTTGTTTTATACTGCATTATACAGCGTCAAAAAGGATATTTCTATGATAAAAATAATATCATGCTTACATACCTGTCCAGGTGAAAAGCTGCCACCTCTGCATTGTGTCTGTCATAACCAGCATAGGGCTCACCCTCCACTATGTAGTCTCTATTGTACCTGTGCCATACAGATTAAGAGCATATTTCAAACTGGATATACAGAAAAGACAAGCTATTTTACTAGCTACTGTAATGTTCAAGAATCACAGAAAATTGAATGAACAATAAAATGTAACATTGTAAATTAACTTTGCTCCTATTTCCAGACATTATGCTCCATATTAAAAAATATGAAATGATAATTATTTCAAATAATCATTCTACCACCAAATGACACTCCTCACCTCTTAGGTTTGAAGACTACTTTCTGCCCCCCATCCAGGACCAGCAGAGCTTTGAGCTGAGTCCCCTTATAGCCCACATCAGCACGTTCGATTCGAGCTGTGCTGAGTGCCGTGAGGACCGCTGCTAATTCAGGAGTCTCTTCTGGGTACACCTCCCTAGGACCCACCCACTGACTCGCAATCTCCCATGGTGACTGCAGGGTGTGTGTGAGACGAGCACCACGAGACAGAGACAAACCGGCCTCCATCTGGAAAAAGATGAGGAATGAGGTGAGTAGGTTAAATATTAACCATTTCTATAAATAAAATTTCAAAGTGGTGCTCATAATAGTGGTGACATAATAAGAAAAAGGTCTGCCTTCTTTAATCACAGTTTGTTAATTATTTTGTTAAAATGTATGGAAAATGTGTCTCTTCCTTTTGTAAGGACTTCTGTTTATAGAAAGTTTTAGAAATCAGAACTACTTCCTGTATTTTACTTTTTCAAGTTTTCTTCACAAACTGCCACCTCTATCCCATCAAGTATTTATTGGAAAATACATAAAAACCTGATATATACACTACTGTATGAAAGTGCTGGTTCAATTGTAGTGGTAAATTTTTTTGGTCTTTTTCAGTCAGAGGGGTGCCCACCAGCACATGCAGCACATAAAGGATGTGGTAAAACATTTTACGTTGCTAAATATATAAATAAACCATTATGCATCATAACATGACAAACTGCTTCAAGTAAAGGACATATTAATAATCCAAAGGTTGCTGTGTTAAACTGTTTTTCATTTAGGTTACATATATTTTTCCAAATCACATCATAAACACTGAAATAGTATGACCTTTCGAAACGCCCGGAGGTCTCGGCGACTGGCTGCAGACCCCTCGCCTCCGTCGAGCAGAAAGATCTTGGCCAGGCCCAGGAGAAGCAGGACGGCACACAGCACCACCATGCGCTGTTTGAGCTTCATCTCCACAGCTACAACTTCTGCCCTCGGCCTTACACCCCCACCTCACCCTAAAAACTGACAGTGTCCCCCACACGGACGCCCCTTCACCCTAAAGACATGGCCTTGGCAAGCTCCAGGTGTCCTCCAACCCACCAGCAAAATCCTCTCCAACTGTCTCTGTAACAGGAATAGACAGAACAGAGAAGAAAGGGCAGAGAAGGAGGCTAGGAGAGGAGAGAGGTACAGAAGGGGACACAGATGAAAAATGTAGCGTCAATAATTTGCAGGTCAGAAAACAGATTGATTTGCCTCCACCACGGTTCGTTTCCCCTCTGGGCAGACAGTGACCCAGTACCGCTACACAGATGAGACCAGCCAAACCTACATTAGAGCAAAGTCCAACACATCATTTAATATGGTGAAATTATAAAACATGAACATACAAATGTATTACTTAACAGATAACTTCCAAGTCTTCCAAGTTAGATTATTTTCTGACATGATATTGACTGTCAAAGTCCCAAGGCTGGATACTACTATCAAATGTGTTATCTGACAGCCAAGACCTTTGTATCACAACAAAAATCAAATATAATCTGATGTTATGGTTACCAGTGGTACAAATGATAGCCATGTTCCACAGTTGACCTAAATCTAAGGAATGAAGATAAAGATGAAGATAACCACTAATGAGATGTGTATGACCCACAAAAATCCCACTTAAAACCGTCATCTAAAATAATTAAGAAGATGCAGCAATGGTTAAGTGCTGAATACAGTCAAAGTGAAAAAGGTGTCACTGCAGCACCCACACACCAAAATAATCATTCAGTCTATAGTCCAAATCTGGTAGGGTGACAATCCTAAACCCATACTATTTAATATTGTGCTACTAGCAACCTGAAGACTGAATTCCTGTCCATGCTTGAGATGCCTTGAGAGTGATGCAGGGGAGGTCAGCTAAGGTTTGGTTACCATATATCTCTGCCAAAAGTAAGCAACCTGTAACATGTAATCCAAAATATATTTAGATTTAGATATAAAAAAACAAACAAAACAAAACCGAGCGTATATCTATTTGCACCCTTTCATACTAGCATGTTGTTACAGTGCAATTATGACAAGTGCCACGTTTAACCCAGTCATCTCCAGCTGATAGCGCTTTAGCTTTCGGTGCGTAAACATTCCCATGCGTAAAGGCAACCAAAATATATCCAAAATAATTACCCACATGACAGTTTATAGATCATTTGAGCCGAGGGACACCTAGCCACGCAGGCAAGCTCATACAATCACCCTTTATCAACGCTGCTTTTGCTTTTCGAATACCGGGGTAGGGAAACGCGCGTCAGAATGCGATCTTCACCGGGTCTAGCATCACAAACAGTGGCGTTTGTGTTAATCAACAGTTATTACTGCCAATGCACTGTTTGATGACTGCAGGCTTATATAGTTGTTGGAAAAACCATCGTACACCTTGCTGGTTAGCTAACTTAAAGCTAGCTACTGTGTGTCGTGTTTAATGTTTACTGCATGTCTATTGCCTTACCTTACGTTGGGTTACGTCCAACCTGTTCCAAGCCGTCTCCAAGTTTTTGTCCAAGTTGTGTGATATAAATAATGTTGATAATTTCCCAAGCTGCCGATGGACACAATGCTTCGTCAGTTTACAATCCAGTAATCGGCAGCAGCCTCCCCTTTCCTCCGCCCTTTCCGTGGAGTCTCGTCTCTGGTTCGCGCGTACTTCCGAAACACTTCCTACCGCTGTACGTGCGCGACGTAGACTCCAGGCGGCGCTGTGGAGCTGTCAGCGTAACGAGGTGCGCTTTCACACACTATTTTTAGACAATTCAAATTTTACACATCTGTAGACAGTCAATGTGTCTAACAGAAAAGACTGCAATTTTATGGAAAGGTTTAATTATTACTCTAATGACATAAACCTTTAAGTGCACCGATGCCAAATAGGCTGTTATGTAGGTTTATTCATTATATTTTCATTGCATTTGATCAACAGAGCAGTAATACGGTATGTAAAAACATAGTTCCAATTTGAACTCATAATTTAACTTTTTAAATGAACCATTCCAATTGTACTTTTAAAAAAAAATAAGGCATCTATGAATAAATTGGCATTGTAAACAAAGAGTATAGACAGATTTTTCCATAATATTGTAATTTTAGACCTAAGGACAACTAATGGAACACTAAACTACAAACACATAGGCAGTTTTTATATAACCTAACCTTAATTTGTGCACTTATTGAGGACACAATTATGAATCTACAGAAACATAAGGGAAACACATGGGCATATCAAGACAATTAACAATACATTTTAAATTCTTAGTACTGTAACTTTATCTAACTATTTTCCATTACTGTCAGACTTTACAAAGCCACTGAACAGAGACAATGACGAGCAGAAGACCGAGATATGTGGAATAAAAAAGGCAGAGTGTTTATTGGTTTCTCCAAACTTTAGGCAGCGCATCACTCAGCACTGAGGTCACAGCACCGCCGCAGTCATACCACAGGGCAGGCAGACAGGTAAAAGGGCAAAGTTCAAAGGGCATTGAGTCCATAAACCTGGTCATCTGAAATTATTAAGAGGCTGTTAATGGATGTTCCTTGTAAACAGTAACACATACTGGTTTGAGCTTTTTGCATGGACTCTCACTGGAGATTCAAAACAGACAATAAAGATAGAATTGTGCTTTTGCATATGGTCAAAAAGTAAGAACTGGGTGTGGCCTGGGATATTTAGAAAGGGCATATTTTCATATATTCTCAGTGAAATTATTCTAAACAAGTGCAAAATTAAATGGTAAACTTAAAATTTAAACTGGGATTTGGTGCATTCAAAATAAAAAATACAATATTATTATGAAGCATTGCTTCATTTTGCTTGCATTGTAATACATACAAAATGGGAATATGAATATTAAAATGGAAAATTCTATTAACAATTACCTATAATTTGGCCTGACACATAATAAGGCTATGTATTTCCATTATTTGACCATATATTGCAAACAAAAAGAAAACAAAGGCATTACAACAAAACAAACAAGCGCTTTACAATTGTGGTGGAGTTTAAACACCCATATAAATTGAAGAAAAGTCATACCAAGACCCCCTGACTTCAATTGGGTTGTGCATCTTTGTAAAATAAAAACATAACATATGTAACATATTTGAATTTCAATATTGTCTGTTGTCTGGGCATTCAAAAAGAAATGCACAAAGCACCAACCTGGATGATATTGCCACAAATGAATACTGACTTCTCCAAAAATAGATTTCACCCATTTCATTTGCTGACAAATTAGTGAGCCCTCACTTTCCCATAGTATTTGATCATTCAGTATCAAATTTGACATCTCAAAGCCTTTCACCACAGTAGGACCAATCTGACAAATCATACAAAACACTTACTATCTTTTCTTTCTTTTCACCTAGCATGGCAGAGCAGCATATACCAAGTGAGCTAAAGCCACGGACCAAAATTAAAGGCTTAGTTTCAGCCTTGGGGTTTCGCCAGTCATGGATCTGACTTTAATTTGAAAGTCTAAAAAATGGGGATACTTGCACACACAAATGCAAACTGGTGCTCTCAGCATCTGTCACGTTTTGACTTAACAATGTTTGACTTTCCCCATGCCTGCTTCTATAGGCATGTTCTTATCTTGATTCAGAAGGGGTGATTTACAAACACATCTCGTACATCTTAGGAGAGGACAAGTCAATCTGAAAAACTGTGCCCAGTCAATTTAGGAAAGTCTAGTAATTTACAACCACCTTAAAGTCACAGAAGGTTAGGACGCAGAATAGAATGTAAAATGCAAATATCATGAAGCCAAATTTGAGATATACTGTTGCTTTAACATTAGACAATAATTTAATAGACTAAAATAGAGGAGGTAAAACAATTGCCTCTAAGCGGAAGGTTTGAGATTCAAAATGTTTTCTGCCCTAGATAATTCATATTGCTGATGTACCTAAAATATTAAATACATCAGTATTTTTGGGAGTAAATCATATTTTTAATCATTAGTTGGCAGATTTATTTATGGGATTTATTAAAAATCTGTAAATAAACAGAACCTCAAAAGCAAGGTAATTACTCTAAGTCTTTTGCCTGGGAAATCCAGAATATCTCTCTGGATTTTTAATACAAATTGATTTCAGTCTAATCCAAACGTCCTCTATTGCTTCTCAATCCCAGCCAAATGTGATTGTGCAATCAGATTAGTTTTTTTTAGTGATGCATGTCAAATGAAGAAGTTTATTAGTCACTTATGATTTACAATGAAAATCTAATTTCATAATCTCACCTCAGATTAACATGTTTTTAACATGTGGTTTAGTGCTCGTAGAGGTATATATTTTCTTCCTTCATTTTTTCCAATACGGACAGACAATGCGTCTCCCTGATTGGCTAATCCAAGTGTGTCTTTGTTATATTGTGAAAAATGGATTATATGAGATTTTTTAAAAAGTGAGTGGAGAAATCAGAATTTCAGGAAATCTGGCAGGGAAAACGAAGCATGTTCAAGTACGTTGACTTTTAAGAACTCTAAAGAAAAGTTAAGTTTAATACTTTCTCATAGACTTACACAGTCAGATATGGTCCAGACAGATATGTTGGGCAAATTATTCTCTAAACATACAATGTAAACTTTTTTTAAAAGGTGAGATTTTTGAATTTTAACATAAGGTAGCCATTGTCATCACCATCTGCATTAATTTGTTTGTAATAGATAATGCAAATAAATCAACCTCATATTTACCACTGAGAAAACAATACATGTTGGCTGCCTTATTGTCACCTGCCTACTGCTCCCCCTATTGCTGCACTGCCTCTAAACACTACTTTTTATCTTTTGGCACCAAACTAAATCAAGGTGCTTATGCCATTTCAAAACAATGGATTCAGGATCTCTAAACAAATGAAGGGAAAATAAAAAAACAAATCTAAAAGTACATAAAATACTCCAAAAAAGGTTGAAAACACAAAACAAAACAAATGTAACAGACTATTACTACCACGTGCAATTTGCTACCACAATGTAATACTGTGAACTGCACCATCTCTCCCAAATAACGAAATAAACTAAGAGCACAAAACATAATAACTGATTTAAAAGTTCACGGCTCCAGGTAGCTCTGAAAAAAACTGTCCCAAAGCAAAAAAAGAGACATATGGTTAACTAATTGGGATATCTTCACAGTTTCAGTCCTGTAGTGTTTAATGTGTGCGAGTGTGTTGGACCCAAGTGATAACAGCCAACAGGAAAACTAACGAGCAACGCACAATAACTGAGGATGTAACAAAAACCATGTCTTATAGCTTAGACTTCTGGGTTAAATCGTACCTTATGACAAGATATAGCTA
The DNA here is from genome assembly GCA_000787155.1 of Scartelaos histophorus. Classification (NCBI taxonomy): domain Eukaryota; kingdom Metazoa; phylum Chordata; class Actinopteri; order Gobiiformes; family Gobiidae; genus Scartelaos; species Scartelaos histophorus. The sequence goes on along the minus strand of KN503929.1, from coordinate 36,569 downwards.
TAAATGTAACCATTTCTAGACCCCTGCTTCCCGTTTTCTCTGCACCCAAGCAGTTATTACAAAGACACACATACAAACATACACATACAACCCATTATGTTACAAATAGACACATTCAGGACGTGAAGAAATGCTGGATTTGATTGCTATAGAGAGCCCTTAATATGTTATAAGATCGCAATCAAAGCAGTCTGTGTGCGGGAGTGCAAGAGTGTGTTAAATAATATTGTGAATCCCAAAGTTTACTCAAATGAAGAATTGTGTAGAAAAAGTTTGTAACCGTCAATGGGTCCGTACTGTAGGACCCAAACTCCTCTGTTCAAGCATATAGTGGGGTGACAATTAAAATTCTCTAAAAAATCCCAAGAGTCCCAAGAGTACAATTATTAATGTCTTTCCGTAAATCTTTTCTTGTCAAAATGGCTCTTCTGAAGTGCTAAACTGCAAAAATTATGACACAGGAGGTGGGAGACAGGACCAGTGGTGTGCATCCTTGTTCAGTAGTCTATACAAGCCAAAAAAAAAACAGCATCTTCAATCGCCATAGTAACCACATACATACAAGCAGGTTCACTGGTTAAGGCAGTGGTGGAGAGACATTAGACATTTGGCGTTCAGCGCTCATGGCAGTGACAGCGCCCCCTACTGACAACAATACTGTTCCTGCTTATCGTAGCATCGGCATCATCAATTTGTGGCTCACTCAAAGGACATCAAATTGGCTGGTACCTGAAAGCAAAGTAAAAATGTCAAGGGTATAAATAAAATGATAGTTATTGTGTCCTACCCCAAATGTTTTACCTTAACAAATGATTGGCCCAGAAATATTTGGACAGTGACACAAGTTTTGTTATTTTAGCGGTTTACGAAAACTTATTCAGGATACAATTATATAATCAATATCAGGCTTAAAGTAATTTAAGAGTATTCACATCCACATTGGAGCAAGAGTTTAGGAGTTTAGGAATTACAGCTCTTTAATACATAACCACCTCTTTTTTCCAGGGATCAAAAGTAATTGGACAATTGACTCAGAGGGTGCAAAAAATAAATAAATAACAAGGCTGCATGAGCTCTTCCCTTGTTAATTAAACCTTAAAGTCTGCACTTCAATTCTATTGTAGTTGTTCCATTTCAAATCCAATGTGGTGGCATGCAGAGCCCAAATCATGAAGATTGTGTCAAAATATTTCTGGGCCTAACTGTACATACACAGTGCACAAAAGTTTATTGTTTATGATCGTACAAAATAAAACCAAATGAGAATGAAAACTGTAAGGATGTAGGGATTATAAAGTTGTAATGGTGCTACTAATAGAAGTAATCCAACTTTATCCACATTTTTTCACCTATTTACAAATGCTACTTGTAACTGCTACCAGGACAAACAGCATTTGTTACTAAAGCTGAGAAAGTAGTAGAATAGTGTTAGCTCAGTGTTTCTTGTGTGAAACACTGCACTGACCTTCCTTGCAGAGTCTGTGGTTCCAAGTCACTTTTTAATCAATAAATTATATGTTCTATCCAGTTACTGAATTATAATGTCATTACATTTTTTGTGTGAATTCATTTTAGCCTCTTACCTGTTGTCTGTTACTCTGGCAGGCTGCGCTCAGATGCTTGAACCAAAGTAGAGCATTCATTCGATTACCTGCTTGGTACTTGTACGTGTTACCTAGGCAACAGAGACAAAAACATGTGAATGCCAAAATCTTTTCACCAGTTTTTTTTTTCCAATTGCTGGAAACTCTGGCTTGACTTTGGCTCAGCTGACGATTTCTAAAGGAGCCAAGGCTGAAACCGGAGTATGTGCAGAAACAGAGAGTAGAGGCTGATATAACTTGAATGCGCCTCACATAGTCTGTCTGAAAGAGTGGACTGAATTTAGATGTGTGGACTCAAGCAAAAACTCAGGAAATAACAGGATTCAAATGTATTTTTAAATATTCCCTGTTTTTCTGTTCTGAGGTTGCCACAGCAACAACTGCCCTGCCTGTGCAGACGCCCTCCATCGATAAAGTCATTTGTCATCAAGTCACGGGCTAGTTGTGATTCTTCACTATAATTTTTCATCATTAAAAATTTTTGATACAGAAAGTTCTTGCAAAGATGCTAATTATATTGATAAGATCCAGCCACACATGGACAAAAGTCAGTGTCATTATTCTGGCCAGACCAAATTTTATAAGTTTAATAATAGATAGATTAAGGGCATCTGGGATGACAAACAAATAAGCATATTACTAAATGAGACAAATTAATAATTTTCTTGGGAAATGCTAAAATAAAACATTCTTATATCAGTATTAATGGTGTAGAGTGTGCATGACTTAATGTGTAATTAAATTTGGAGCTCTTGTAAAATATTGCATGTACATTGTAGTTGTTAATTATTCAGATAATAGATAGTGATGCGAGTCTTACCGTGCTCAGAGTCAGTGAGCATAAAAACATCCGGATGTTCGGGGTCGTCCGCCATCATTGCCATGAGCCCCACCACACACACGCTCTTACATGACGTGGACTTAAACTGGGCACAGACACAAGAAATACCACTCAATCTCTTTCCTGTTGCAGCTTTGTCTAAACTCTCCATTTCAGACTGAAACTGAAGATGCTGGAATGTTAACCTGAGTGTTTTGTGTGTGTAACCTCACACGGTTCTCATTAGCCTTGGAGTGACACGTGGGACATGCTGATGTCATTGGGCTCATTATTCAGTGAGTGCTCCCATCTGTGTCCCCCGCAGTGCCAGACTACAGCCCCCCACTACCCCAAACACACTGCACTGGATTTGTTCTCCATCTGAGAGTAGTCCACATTCAAATAAGTTTGCCTGTTCGTGGATTTCAGCTTTCAGTTTATACATTCCATTTTGAGCACTTTTCCCAATTCAAATGATACAATATTTAGTTTGGAAGGCAACAGTGCTAATTTTTTAATTTGAATATATTTATTTCAGAATTCATAACTTGTCTTTTACAACCATGTGCTGAGAGCAGAGAAGTTAATAGTACAAGAATAGTATGTAGTTTTAATTAAAATGGACAACTTCTAACGATTAATAAGAGAGGTCAGTGACTAGAGTAACAGCAAGGGAACATAAACTCCGCTCTAGGAAAAGTATAGACCTTAGTAAAAGCAATCACAAAGCAGTGTTTTGGTTAGAATTCATTTAGTAATTAAAATCACTGTCACTGTCAGATGATAGCACATTAAAGCATGTTTGTTCTGAGGTCTTGTGGTTGTCTGTAAAACCATCTAGTACATTTGTGTAATCATATATATTGGTGTAATTGTATATATTGCTTTTCTCTTATCGTCCTTTGTCATAGAAATATACTTAAACCAAATTAAGTGTGACTTACATGTTTCCTTTCTGTGGCCTTCAAGGACTTGGCAGTGTAGTAGTAAAGCTGAGTACCACACAGAGCCACCCAGTATTTGGTCCAAGATGCCACCTATAAACACACAGCAGAAAAAACTGTTGATAATAGAAATGACTAATCATTGCATTAATTCATTACAATGTCTATAATTATTTTTTACACTTTTACATGGTCTTGTGAGGGCACAAAGAGCGCATTGATCTTCTAAAGTTTGGATAGGCAAGTACATTTTTTTTTTTAAATTTTGGTTTAAACTATAGTAGATTAAGCCTTTGTGTTTGCAACAAAAGAAGATACATTACAAAAAATACAGAATACAAGTTTAACAGGCCCATAAATCAAAATCTAACTGCTAGGACCAGCAATACCAGTTTATTTTAATCATAAGAGCTTAAGACAGCAGGACAAAGAACAGACTTTGCCTGGAGGACTTGAGTACAACAAAAGAAAACAAAACAGAAGTGCAGAAGCTGGGTATGTTTTGTAGGTGCATTGAAAATGAAATGCTTTAATTCAAATAAGTGTTATGACATATATTCCATTCAATTGTTTTATGTTAATTGAAAGCAAAAATCTATGTAGACTGACATATAATTAAAAGTGAATATATAAAATACTGCATATTCAATATATATTCAGTAGGTCCACGTTTATTTTCAGTGAACAAGTGTGTAATGTGAAGGAGTGATCTTACGGTCGGTTTCTTGCCCTCCTTCAGCACAGTCTTCCTCCTCAGAACACCCTGTACTGTGACCGCCCCGGGATACAGGTGAACCGCCAGCTCCTCTGACTCAGCTGAGCTGCAAAAACAGGGAAAATATTATTTAGCAATGCAAGGAATACTGTCTATAGAGGATCTGACAGTTACTGAAGATGTTACAATGTCCAAAATACATCTACGATAGAAACACAGGCAGGACCTCTACCGAGTCAATAGTCTCATCTTGCATCGTCTTGGTTTAGCTACAAATTGAATTATTATTGTCTTTGAGAAAAATGGAGCAATACTTTAACTTAACACTTAATTTGTCCTAATAAAGCACGAACAAAGTTTGAACAAATTGTTCATTAAGGATGATTCATGCTTTTTATTACTAATAAATGCCTTAACCCCAAATCTGAACCATATCCCATTAATTAAGAACTTAGTAAATCAGAATCATTCTTGAACTTTATTATGAATCAAGTGTGTTCAAGACTAATGAAGGTGAAGTTACTATAAAGTGGCATCATAAGGATCAGAGATGATATCTTAAACTATAGAATATCATATCAGATTGCAATTACATTTTGTGGATAGATTATGTAGGGATTATGGAAACTGAAACTGGAATAAAAATATACTGAAAATAATTTGGTCAGTGAAAAAACAGTCCTATACATGATTTATGGTTAACAGTGTATTTCAGTGTTGTACATTTCAGGAAAAAGGCAGAATACCATTTGTAGAAAACCCAGACACAATGCGCTGAGACACCATAAAATATGTTGCCTTTTGTATGTGTCCAAATGTCCAATTTTACAGATATAAATCGTTGCAGTTATAGG
>KN503929.1:0-27070 GCA_000787155.1 Scartelaos histophorus | reverse complement strand
TTACAGATGTTCGCAAATAAATAAGACAGATATTCACACCCCAAAAGATTAAAAACGAGCTAGAGCATCAGGGAAGGTGTAGATCCACAGAGGCCAAATATCTCCCAATGCTGTAATCAAACAAAATGACATCATCTGAGTGAGATTAACTGAGAAAAGGGCGGGAGATGGCTTATAAAGTTTGGAAAGACATCTGTGTGAGTAGTGAAAACAAATTAAAAAAAAGATAATTGTAACATTACTAAAAGTGTTCACTCAATGTAGTAGAGTACTCTGTTCTGTAAAAGTATATTGGAATGATCACTAACATTATGTAATTAAATTATAAAATGCAGTTAAAAATGAAGATATGAAGATGAAGATATGAAGATATCTCAGACGTAACTATTACTGCTTGTGCAACTCCTCTTCAGACTACTAGCCTCCATTCATGAATTTCACTTAATTTGTTTGATTCACGATTCATTCTTTTTCCCCATTCAAAAAGATATTTTTATTTGAATGTGATAATTACTATAACATCGGAGAACAGTTGTCATAGTTTAAAATCACTGAATACTACACAACTGTGGATGCAAAATGAAGTATATACTCAAAAACATAAAATGAGAATGTTGTAAAAGCACCCTCAATAAACTATTTCACAGCTCCAAAGCAATCTACACAAAAACTCCCACTGCAAGGAAATTAACAATTATTAAAATAAAATTTAAACAATAAACAAAAAAACAAGGTTTTCGTCTTTTTGGGGTTAGGAAACCACTTGGACCTCTTACATTATTCTCTTCAGTCTTTTTCCATAAGAGTGACATCAGAGTGGGCTGGACTACTCAGCACGAAAAAAAAAAAAAAAATCTAGCAATCTTATGCTCCCCCACCCTCACCCCCTCGCCCCTGCTCTCCTCCTTCTTTGTGAAAAACTCAAGGCATCAGTTGTGAGAACGCAGTGTGATGTTTGGAAGTATCCGGCGTTTGAACCATGCCCCAGACCAAGGACAGCTGAGCAGTGCAGTAGAAGGACTAAAGTGGACTAAAGTGGGCCGCGATGAAGACCCTACAGAGGTGAAAGTGGCAAACAAAAGAGTACTACTACTTCAAATAACAAGGTAGATATTTGGAATACTTTGTTTAGTGTGTGCGTATGTGCGTGTGTGCGTGTGTGCGTGTGTGTGTGTGTGTGTGTGTGTGTGTGTGTGAACAGCTGGGACGGCTCTGCCTGAGTACGTTTTGTGATAACAGGATTTTTGGGGACAGAGACAAATATTTGCTTCTTCCTTTCACTGCTGTAATAGAAGGGGAAATCATAATAAACCAAAACAGGTCTAAACAAGACCCAAACCAGGACAAATCATTTTGAAATCAGGACCATACCAGAGTTAAACAATGTCTTAGATATGATATAATAGAGTAAAACCAAGAATTAACTTAATTTGGGATAAAATGGAAAACAAAAATTGCTTGGACAGCAAAAAGATGCTACCAACAAAAGTCCATGTTCAAACAAATGAGTCAGTGGTGCTGTTTAAGAACCCCTCTATACAATATCAAATGAGCAAAACATTGAAACATGTTGCAGACATACCAAGAGTAATGTCTCAAATCATTTCTTCAGTACAATAGTTCTCAGGCAAATAAAAATGAAAAATTACGTGGGTGTTGTCTTGTTTCTTATGAGTGAAAACTTTGGCTTTAGAAAGATGAAGTTGACTGGAGATGAAAAGTAGGACAACATCACCTCCCTGAAAAAACAGTTGGAACAGACAGATCTGATCAGAGGTAGAGATTGCAGAGACGTGGGGAGAGTTGTGTGTATTATTCTTGGCTTTGAGTTTCCCAATACAGCAGCGTCTGACAGGAGGGCCCAGTTAACCTGCAGAACCGAAGGTTAGATCAATAATATTAGACATAATGAGGTGGTGACATGGCACTCAGCACTGGTCACTATAGAAATGAGATCATGTATGGATAAGCAGAGTATTTAAGGGACTTATTTTAAAGACAGGCTGCAATACAAATGTTCAACAAATTTTTCGTTTTAGCCAGTTGTGTAAATTCACAACTGCCATTAATTCCTATTGGTTTCAATATTTTCGTATTGTAGTTTCTCTTTCTTAAAATTTTTTTGGCCCTTGCACCTTGCAATAACCCAACTGTAATTTGAAAGATAAAATCTTTAAGCAAGGACACATAAGGTATCAGAGGGCCAAAACTAATGACGAAAACCCCAATAATCACATCCTATTTGAGCACCACTTTGAACTTTTAACAATATCAATGTGCTGTACTTTCATATCACTTCCACTATCATTATCGCCAAATGTTTTCACTTATGTCATGGTCCTCTGCTGGGATCTCTGGAAAATACCCTGTTCCTAACAAAGCCACATCTGTGAACACTGCAAACCACGACTACAAGGGAGACCATACAAATCTCACACACTCTAGAGCACTGAGGAGGCTAGAAGCAATGTACAACGCACTGAATTTAAAACATAATGAAGCATTTCCACTTTAATTGTATGGCAATACCCAGAACTAATTAATTGAAGTAACAAAACTCCCAGTTGAGAACAATTATAGCTTGTTTATGGAGGAAAAAGTAAGGCTTTTACTTTAATAAGTGCTGATACCGTGTTATTCATTGTATCCTCACTATTTTATATTAGAAGTTTTCAAATATTTGCATTCTATGTTTTATGATTACAATACTACAAAACAAATTACAGAAAAGGTTTAATCAGTAATTCAAAATTTTACAATTTTTTCACATTTGTGATAACCGATTTTATATTATGAAACTGCTCTCACTTGAATTCATGATTTGGCCAACCTCCCCCCTCAGCTTGACACATGCACTTAAAAAACTCAGGAGGTAGAACAAGTTATTGGCAAAACCATAAAACGCATTTCACCGGCTTTCTTGTTCTCATTGCATGTAGTAAATCAAAATCTCAATAACATTAAATTATTCAGCCAGGGAATGAAAGTCAAACACAGCAAAGATAAACTCACAGCTGTCTGAGAAGTATCCAGAACACTGTGTGCTTAGCATTAGCTTTAGCACTCACCTGAAACTATGAAACCTTGTTATGGGTTATTACAGCCAATGCATATGCTCTTAACTTTCACCTTTTGACAGTAAATCATAGTAAAAATCTCTTTTGAAGCTCTTTTTACTTTAAAATTTTACAATCCTTGGACAAGTCCATAAAATGCTGAAACCAGGTAGAGCATGAGAGGCCTGTTAGCATAGAGGACCAGGCTGTCACATACTGCAACTCTGTGGGAGATTAATAATGAGCTCAACCTGTGCCCCAGCTGACCGTGGTCTAAGGGCAGTGGGCAAGCAGTCAATCATAGCCTATAGTTTAACCCAAGGCTGCACGTCAACCATTCACAGACACATTACTACAGACAACTCTGGTGATCTTATCTTTAGTCGTAGACATTTATTGATGCCATCACCAGAGGTACAATTAAGGGTTATAAATGTTGAAAGTATGCATGTCAAAAAGCACTGCAGTGAGGAGTAGTGTATTTGAGCTTGTAAAAGTTAGAATTTTTATTATCCATGTCATCTGTCCAAACTAAATATGTACCTTTACAATTTAATTCCAAACAATTTTTAATGGAAAAAATCTACTAATTTACAAATCTGCATACTTCTATACCCACTATTAAAACATACATACAGTACAGCATAAAAGTATACGTATAACGAAAATACTGCATATAGTTTGTTATATTTACTTCTGGGCATTTACTTCTGAACAGAATACACATACCTCTGCAAAACCCGCCCCTTTCAGATAGGCAAACACTGAGGTAGCCCCCTGGAGCAGAGCTGACCACAAGTGGTTAAACACACAACCACAAAAACAACATAATTCTGGCCACATTCTTCAAATAAATGAACACAAAAGAAATATTATGTAAAATTACAGATTTGCAGCATGGTGACACATGTTAAGAATCCTACTAATGAGGGATTGGAAACAGTTGAATGGAGAGGTCAGTTAAGGACCAACTGGGTCATTGGAAAGGTCAAAAGAGGCCACATAAGTGGGCCAGCCAGCTACCATTACTGTTGTGTTTTTCACTGTTGATTTTAATAATAGTAAGCATGTGAATGTTTTACGAGGTGGGGCTTAGTGAAAGATAAAACCAGACGTGCATGTAGATTTGATATTGAATTTTGCAGACAGTCCAGCAACACATGTGGAACCCATATTTTAAATTTGTCACCCCTGGCTCTCCACTCTATCCCGACACTCCTTCAAAGCAGCAGCACGTGTTACAAAGTAATATGATCAGAAAAAAATACCTAGATGAGCAAAGTGAGGAAAAAATACTAGGCATGAACTTAAACCTGCAACACCATAACACTTAAAAGTTTGCAGCATCAGCAATATCTACAAAATCTGCGGCTGATCTACTGATAAAAACATTCACAATAGAGCCAATACAATACAGCCTTGCTTGTTGGTTTGTGCCGACTTCATCATAAGATTCATCATAAGATATTATTATTTTGCCTGGTTATACATGTGCGTGTCTTTATATTGGGTGTGTGTGTTCTGGTGGAGGGTGTTGGGAAGGTGATGGTCCTTATCAAGAAGGTTTTGACAGATGCGTCGCACTGGTGAATTCTGGAAGCACAAGACCCCACTGTTTGCTCATTGCTGTTTGTATGTGTTGGCAAACCCACTCCCTCTACAAAGGCCGATTGATTGCAGGACTTCAGGAAGGGGGAGAGACAGAAGAAGGGTGGGGCCAAGCTGCACCCTAATCTCGCACACTCACAGTGGACCTCATATGTTGACCTTTGACCCCAAACTTCAGCCCACATGTTTGGAGTTTGACTACAGCATAGGGAAAACAGATGGGGCACAGAGCTGTGGGGCACTGGGGGCTCCCAGTCTAATAATAATAAGGACATAGACAAGTCAGTGGTAGAAAGGCAAGAGTCTCGCACTGACTGACATAATACTAAATGTGCTCATGGTTGCCTTTGTGTTTTAGTTCATTTAGTTAGGCTTTACCTTTGACTTTCATGGAGATATGGTACCTCCTCTTGTACGGGTTGGCCCAACAAAGTTTTGTAGAGCTTGGATGAGTTTAATTTAAATGGCCATATATTATACCACTTTGTTTAGCGTGTTATTATTATGATCTCCAAAACTAATCTGGAGACATGTTTTGTTTAATTTGTGAATGCAGAAATCATTTACACCTCCACTGATAAATGAGTTATAATGAAAGAGAATTGGGCAACATGATAATATGTAATGACTAATAAAAAACATTTTTGCATTTTTAGGTCCTACTTACATGAAAATTGAAATGTTGTCATGTAAAGCAAAGCCAGTGTTTATTGATTGTTTGCTTTGCAACTACCCAAAAACGCAACCCATTTTCTCTTGTTTCCATCAGCGCTTTGCTGAACAGTGATGGATGCAATGTGCTTTTCTGGACATGCAATGGGAAAATGTGAGGATCCAGATGGGAGAGCTTGCACCGCAGAGTAGAAGCAAGGGATTTTGAGACTGGGAAATACATTGGCTATGAAAAAAACAAAACAAAAACATAAATATACAGTTATTTCCAAGTATTTTCCCCTGTTGTTGAAGAGTAATCAATCAGCATGTAGACTAACATCAGTATTGGTAAATCTTCAAACCAAAAGTCTGACATCAATGACCGCATTTGAAAGTGTAGGCAGTAGCCAAAATTTGTTATCCAAAAGTCTCACAAAGAAATACTGAAACCATCTCTAAAAATATGTGGTTTTCATGGAATGATATAATCAGAAAAAAAGTAAGTGGCCCAAACCAGGACTTAACCTGATCTCAGTGTATAAACCAGAACAAATAACAACCAGGTCTAAACTGAGACTATCCAAGACTAAGACCAAGACTAATCCAGATCTAAACTAAGCAAAGACTCCACGGCTGCATGAAAGCCCATGTTCTAGAAGACCAACCATCTGATTAAAGCTCTGATAGATGCAGTAAGTACTGTTCTATATACAACTGTACAGAAAACACACATTTGCATCAATAAATTATTAGACCACTGATGAATGCAATGACATCCAAAATCAGAAAACTGAAGACAGATTCACCATTATTCCATAAAGGCCATTCACATAAAACATTTACACTAGCTCTGGAGACCAAATCAAACCTAAACTTTCAGGGGCTCTTTAGTCCAACCTGAGTTCAAAACATACTTCTGTATTTCTTTGGTTAGGTAAAACTAATGAAGGAAAATTTCTTGACTAGCTTTAGCGTTAGCGTTTGCCTAATGAGTTGTTTGGTCATTTCCTTAAAACATGCTGAATCTAATGTAGTGTTCTTGGCATTAGCCTCAAGGGAAAAACTCTGGGCTATTTCAACCAAAGTAAGTAACAAGAAACTGCCATATATCCACCAACCAAATATCCAAGTGTAGGCATTTTCTGGAGATAGTTATACAAACTGATCACACATGGCGGGACCTGTAGTTCGAGGGGCTACCAGAGTCCCATTAGATGTCTAGACAAAACACTCAAAAGTTATGGATAGTAAACTTTCTAAGTGAGGACTACCAGCTGTCTGCAGCATAAACATATCAGTCTAATGATATAAAGGACCGAAAACAGACCAAGAAGAGGGACTATTTTAAGCACAGTTTGTAATCAAGAGGCAACAGTGGCTCAGTGTCTAGTATTAAAATGGTGTGTGCGTGAATGATTGGTGGTGGTTGGAAGGCCCAATGGCGCAGATTCGCAGCCCTGCTCCAGTCAGTCTGCATCAGGGAAGCTTTGGCTACAATAGTAGATTATCACCACCCAGTAAGGTGTGAATGAATAATGACTACAGCGTAGTGCTTTGAGGGGGTTTGACAAGCGTGTAAAGCACACTGCAAAGCAAAGTGTCTTATTCCTTTTCCTATTCCTATTCCTATTCTTATTATTTATAACCAGAATTTAAGTTTAAAAATAGCTACTGCAGTATAGGTGGCCTTGATGGGAAGAATTGAGAAGAAGAATACTCTTTCAGGAAGCAGCCTAAACATAATTACAGTGTCTTTAATCATGAAGGTACATTAAATTGTACTGAAGATACAGACAGTAGGGAGTTGGGACAATTAAAAGACCACTTGCACATGACTCTTGCTCATTTATTATAATTACGCTAGAGAGGACATGCCGTGCACTTAGGAGGCGAATGGAGTTTAAACTATTGCCAAAACACACAACAGACGGGAGGCCTTTAAGTCATACCAAATGCACCACACGTTAGCAGCTGCAGAAAGCCAACTGAAACAGTGAGCCTTATTTTAACGTGGACAATCCATCATTTATCACATTAGTTGTATTTATAAGACTTTAGAGGGATTTAGGGTGACAAGTGGATAAGTGGATGTATAGACAGACAAGCTATTAAATGAAGGGAAGATCTGCCATATGTTGCGGGAATGCATTCAATAAAGTGACTAAGCCCAAAAAATATGTTCAAGATGCGGAGACAGGAAGGTGACCCAGTTTCATTCAGAAATTCCCTGCGGTTTCAATCTCTGTGCTTTGTTAGCCCCATACTGACTGTCACTCCTCATCGTGCTTTTCTTGTGCACATAGTATTGATGAGGCAAGTGGTTAGGTTTAAGATGTGTTGATAGGTTATATTTATTTTGGCTGATCTTAAATTCTCAGCAGTGCTATGCTATACTAGATAGAACAATGGTGAATGAATGAATCAAAGTCCTCTATTTTTGCAGGAATAAATGCATTTACAACATTGTGACATATTAAAGTCATAATCACTATCATAAAGTTGTTCTCCAAAAAGTGGAGGAGTGTTTTTCCACTCAGTGTCCCCCTCTAGTCCCAAAACTCTGCAGTGACATAGCGTGTTGTTTTGTTGAGCCAGAAATAAAAATCTTCAAGGAAACCATGGACTGTAAACCTTGAAAACACACTGGTGACCTTTTGATGTTCATAAGAATACCTTTGATTTCCTGAACGTCCCATGAAATTCAGGCAGCACTACACAAGTCCCACAGCAAAAAATGAAAGAAAATATGGCTTTGCTGGAAGGAGGGAGATTGAGCTGGGGAACATGACATCTAGATTATAAAATAATTGAGGTGATGCTTGATGGATAAGCAGAAAAATCACTTTCTATCTCCATACCCCACAAAGAAGCACTGATAGTTTGTAGCTCAAGACTATGTGATAATGCTGAAAACGTCTAAGGATTTCTAAGGAAAAAGAAGAAAGACATTTGGAAAGAAAGACACACTGATTACTGCTAAAATCATTGAAGACTTGAGTTCAACAAGGATACAGTACCTGGCAACACTGTCATACATCACTGACTGAAAAAACAGCCATGAAAATGAATTATGTTTCTGAATAGATATTCCGTCAAATAGGTGGACACACAAGCTCTCTGGGGTTACCATATGTCATTTAATTTTTATTTTTTTTAACTTTTTTACATTTTGTAATTATGTATTCACCCTACTCACATGGGGGATTTTTATTTTAAAGAAATATACTAAACACGTAGAAGAAACAATTTAAAAAAGTTACTTGCCACACTGCACACATTTGTTACATTATATAATAGAGACTGGGCCTTTTTTTTACAAGTGAGACAGTACGAGCATTTCTCGTGAACCACAATGACGTCTTGTGTAAGAAGCATGGAAACTGAATATGAAGAAGAAAAGATGAGGAGAGAAGAGGAAAAGATGAAGAGAGAAGTAGATCAGAGTAGTCAGAAAACTCTTGCTAAATCTAAAGTTGGAGCACTAACTAGAGCAGTATGCTTATAGAATCCCCAGTGATACGCATAAATGAGAAACATCAGAATTAGAATACATATACATCCATAGTACATGGATGTACAAAAGTTTCATGGGTTTATTTTACCCTCCTGTTGCAATAATGCATCTGAAAGACATGGTTGGGTTTGTCCTATACAGGTATTTAGCAATTCAAAAGAAATGTGCACGTAATTAAGTTTTCACCAAAACTTCACTCGGTAGGTTTTCAGACATGTTCATATACAGGCCCTCTACTGTTACGCTAATTTCCTTTCTCTTTTGTTAGTCCTTGCTTCGAGTACTATTGATAGTTACTACTGTTACTACTACTGCGTCCTAAAACATGGTCCTATCTAGCTCTAGCCCTGGTTTAGATCTGGTAGTAATCTGAATGCAAATATATTGTGATGCAGTACTTCCTGTGATTGACAAATACTGAAGAATGTTGTTGATGTTTTCATATCAGCACAAGGTCACGGACAGGTATATAAAAGAGTCACATTAAGAAAAATGTTAAAGTGTCTGTGCATGTAAGCATAGTACAATAACCCTATATTTTAGCTGGCTGCATGCTTCTAATAAATCTTAAATGAAACACAGACGGCTTGGTGGACTTTGCTGTAAATTCCAGTTGGATGAATGAAGCAGGATTCACAGGGGGAGCTCATTTGTGCGGCCTCGGAGGGGACATGGAGAGTATGAGGTCAATTTGCTCTGAGCCGAGAGCTGCAAAACAGGCAACACTGTTTCAGGGGAGGCTATCAACACTTATTCTTATGGTATATCCACTCACAGCTCAAGTGCTTAGTGTCCAGACACTGAAGATGTAAATCATTAGGAATTTACCAGTTTGTTTAAGAGCTGCTAAGTGAGAGCTGTTGTTTCAGTATTTAAACACATTCATTTATCAAGGCCTGGTTCCAAAAAAACAATGAAGACTAATCGAATGATAAAATGTAATATTAATATAATATTTTTAATATGACAACATGTAGCATAGTAAGACGAATATTCAACAAAACTGTAGAACGTTCTTGTAACTTCAAGTACGTCACAAGACACTTTGGGCTGGATTAAAAAAGTTATCCTTCAGTCCATAAACAGCTCCATGTGAAACAATGAGCTGACTAATGTGCTACTGGAGTCAGAATGAACCATTTTCTAAACAGTTGCTGATGGTCTGTGTATTTGTCATTTGTAACGTCAAAAAGTATTTGATTAAGTCATGTGGTACTAATTGCATGCACTCAGGCGAGTCTAATAAACACTGAATTGTTTACATGAACATTTCTGACTCAAGTCCTTTCTGTATGTTTTCAGTGAGGCCTGGTACTGGAGTAGCTCTGTAGTAACCACCCTAAGCAGCAGCAGAGATGCAGGGGCTGATGTGGGCTCTGTGCTCCCTGCTCTGCCTCTCCGTCTGGGATCAAAGTTACTGCCGGACCTCCAGGCAAGCCCACAGAAGTAGGGAGCCATCGCTGCAACGAAGGAAACGAGCTCCCGCAGATCCTGATGCTAAAAAATGCTCCTATACATTCCTGGTGCCTGAGCAGAGGATCACAGGTTTGCAAAAGTTATTCTTCTACTTTAGTTTCTGTCTGTGTTTGACTCTCATTTCCCGGTACAAACTCCCTAATATTTCATATCTGTCAACAGGCCCAATCTGTGCCAGCACCTCCGGCCCAGAGCCAGACAAGGACCGTGTGACCCGTATGGACATTGCAGATGTGAGAGAAGTGCTCAGCAAACAGCGGCGTGAGATTGAGACACTGCAGCTGGTGGTGGACGTGGATGGGAACTTGGTGAATGAGATGAAGCTGCTCAGGAAGGAGAGCAGGAACATGAACTCCAGGGTGACCCAGCTCTACATGCAGCTGCTACATGAGATCATCCGCAAACGGGACAACTCTCTGGAGCTGGCCCAGCTGGAGAATCGCGTCCTGAACGTGACCTCAGAGATGATGCGGCTCGCCTCCCGCTACAAGGATCTGGAAACCCGCTACGCCAACATGGCCGCTGTGGTCAACAACCAGTCTGTGCTCATCACTGCACTGGAGGAGCAGTGTATGAGGACCATAGGCCGCAGTGAGCTGCCCGTTGTCCCACCGCTGGTCCAGGTGGTGCCCCAGAACATACCTGTCAACCACCGCCTCAACAATGAGATACAGAGAGTCAACAGCAACAACAGGGCCTTCCCGCGAGGGTCCCGAATGAACACTCCCACTGCAAGTCCTTTAGGAGACAATCCAGCTCCAGACGGCACCCTCACCTCTGATGGTACATCCTGACTCAACTCACAGTCATTAACAATGAGCAGCTTACACGTTGTTATAATAACATGAAAACAATTAGTAAACACATCTTGGCTCATCTTTGAATGAAGCAGGAGTGATATCATGCATTCTTGTGAGTCCTGTTTAGTAAAACAACAGATGCACCAAATCTTAAAAAGGGGAAAAAAATCTCATTGAACACCATTTCAATCACTACGAGAGAACAAAAGTTCCAAGTGTAATATGTATGGAGAAATTCAGACAGTATGGATCCCAGACAACAATACTATGATATATTGTTATTCTAAGGTCACATCTGTGAAATATCATGCTCAACGCAAAACCAATTTTCAAGGCTGGCTTCTGAATAACTTGGGGGTAACTGTATATTGGCAATTGCACTATAGCAGGATATGCTGACAGGATGTGCACATTATTCACAAACTGGAAACTTAAAAAAATGAAAAGGAATAGGAATAAATCAATGAGTTTAGTCTGCGATAAATATCCGGTAACATTTACAAGCTATGAAGTTACAAAGTGTCTCAATGTCCACCAGATTGTCTTACTAATGATAAGCATCAGATTGCTGTTAGCATCGCCAGCCATGTCTTAATTTTTATAGTAAACAAACTTTTCCCATTCAACTTCTTCCAATAAAATAACAGGTCAGACCACCCTTTGGCAACATAAAAACATTGGTCTTGTTGTAACCAATACGCAGATCGTAAAAGACATGACTCCGTGTCTACAGCTGGAATATCCCTTTTACTTTTGTCAATTTACAAATTGGGAAATAGGTCAGAGTTCGCCACAGGCTACTTACACTTGACATAATACAGGTTCACAAATTATAAATAAACAAGTCTAACCACAATATGAAGCAAACTACACTTTCAGAGTCATTATTGCTCTAGGGGTTGAACTTTTACATCAAGTCATATATGTGGGAGTAAAGAGACACACTGACCCAAGGACCCCATCAGTTGTCAGTACAGAAGGAGTGTTCTGTACTGAAACACAGGTTGTTTTTGGATGTCTGCTTTGGCCTTATACACTTAGACACTCATCACACAAGGGAAACAGAGGAAATGTAGTGACATGTAAGATCTTGCTGCCAATGATGCTGTGCTATGATAATCTAATGGTAGGAGATTATCATTGCATCTGGACAAAAAGGTCTACATTAAAGGATGGAGGAATCATGATCATCTAATAATTTGATTAAAACTCCAAATTGTTAGTTACGTACCACTACATCTGCCATACATTGTATTTTTTTGTTTAATTTCCACAAAAGCTGCATGTTTTCTGATTGTGGAAGAGTCAGACAATGCATTTAAAAGTAAAAGTTTTCTGGGGAATGTAACCACAACGATAAAGCCATTCAAACATCAGTCTTTTGTGCTGTCTGCAGCTTCTAAAATGCTGATGACTTTAGCATATGCAGTTAAAAAGTGAACATCATAAAAAAAGAAGGAACAGCATGCAGCGTTAAAATAAATTATCTTTGTATCTGCTTTGAAAGTAAAGATTTTGCAAATGTAATGTTATGGCCAAATGAGTTACATTCTATGAACTACACGAAGATCAATATTGCTACCAGATGTTGCCTAGGTTATTCAGTTTGGCTCTATTTAGTTTGACCTCAGTTTTAGACCTTATTCAATGTGCTTAGATTAGTAAGTAAACTGACAGTTAAAATATGATAAATGTATTGACTGGTGCCCTTTAATAGTTGGATTTTCCGTTGGTCAAATCATCAATTTTTGTGAAGCCCCCCCTGTGAAGCTACTTGCTTTTAGGATATTGAGCTTCATACTGTATTTATTCTTTAATATTCTGTAATATTTAAACATAATTATTGAATAGTGTATCATGTCTGTGTGGATCTTCTAACTCTTCTGTAAACCTGCTCTCGACTTGGTTAGGTCCATTCAAAGACTGCTACCAGGTGCGTCAGGCGGGGTACAGCACCAGTGGGATGTACCTGTTGAAGACTGAGGGTAGTGAGCGGCTCATTCAAGCCTGGTGTGAACACAGCCTGGACAACGGGGGCTGGACGGTGCTACAGCGCAGAAAAGATGGCTCTGTAAACTTCTTCAGAAACTGGGAGAACTACAAGGCATGTAAACATGCTCAAAAATAGTCTTTCTAACACATTTTTACACCATATAAAAGAGAAAAACTGAATACTGTGCAATAAGCTAAATGAAATCACAGAACTAGCTAAAAATGTTTCTAAACCAGTTATAAACCAGACCTTGCATTTTATTTGGCTAAAACCATGAATATGGAAAATTAAACAATGTGTAAACAAGACCAGAATCATGTCAACACCAGAACAAAATCAGAGCAAAAAAGGCCCAGAATAAGCAAGTAAGATAAAACCAGATTACTAGAACTACCACTATATGTCACCAATGATCTCAGTATAATTTATCATCCAGATGTTTATAAAAAATAGTGAGATTTAGGCTAGCAAACTGAAAGCCATCAGATGTGGGTTTAAACACTGGTAAGACATAATCACAGCTTTTGGTATCACATCTCCACAGCTCATTTGGGTGCAAAGTGCGCCAATGTAAACAGCTTGTGACTGTGGATGGCCTCACACTCAAGTTGCAGCCAAGAACCTACACATTAAATACACAAAAAAGGCTTTAGTGGGCTTACTTTTCTCCCAAAGAGGAAATTATACTCCATTTGCTCTTAGTCCCTGGTTAGTCTTGGAAGTAATAAAACTGAAATGAAGACCCACAAGATGGAATTACAAAACAGCTAACGCTAATATTTGGTAGACTGTGGTTTGAATCTTAAAAGATGTGGGACTGTCAATCACAGCCAAAGCTACTAGAACTCATTGCACAAACTCAATGGATCAATGTATCACTGCTCCACTAGCTGCTAGCTGCATAAACTGCATTTGATCTGACACCATCTGTGATGTTGTCAATACACCCAATAGATACCAACAATAAAGATCAAGATATTATGATTTCCAAGAAGTACAACCAGAAAAAAACAACTTCAAAGTCCTCCAAAACTGATTTAAATTAATAATTAAGCTTTAGTTCAATTGTGCCCGATAAAACAATGTGACGGCAAGGCATGTCACAACAAGAGCAATCCGAGATTTCTGATCTCTGCCAAGGGATGACGTGGACACAGAATCCAGATCTGGATCATCACCAAAATTTTACAGAGTCGTCCCTGCACCAAGATCCACCTCTGGTGACAGTTTCATGAAGATCCGGCCAGTAGTTTCATAGAAATGTCACTAAGTTTGTATATCCAGATCCAGATTCCAGCTCCGGATCCGGATCATAACCAATAAATAAATAAATAAATAAATCAATCAATAAATAAATCAATAAATCAATAAATAAAGATACTCGATCACATAATCTCCTTGGCGGATAATAATTATATAGATTTATCTTTCAATACAGGAAAGCGCGAACAATATATTATATTGTATATTACGGGGCTCAGTATTTATTGAGTATTTTTCTAAGCAAATGTGGAGAGATCTTTGCTATTCAACTCTCCAGAACTCAAATCTTAGCATATTACAACAAAAATAAGTGTAAGTAAGTAAGTATCGTACTTCAAAATATATTATCATGACAAGACTTGACTGCTATACAAGACTGCCATACAAAACATGAATCGCAGGTTTTAGCATTACACCCATCCACATTATGATGATGGTTCACCATATCAAGATTATCAGTTATTCACTTCATTTGAAAGTGTTTATAAACATATGCCTGATCAGTCTATAATTGCCATACAAAAAGTTACATCTCAAGTCAGATTTCCACAGTGAAATCATATTCACATCACTCCATCCCACTGCTTGTGTCTTTTGGCTACCACCATATTTAGCTAACCGCAGTGTAAGTGCTAAACCCAGGTGTTGATGTCCTGTAATGCTGTATATGCTTCATTGATTTTTTTTCTTACCAACAGAAAGGTTTTGGCAACATTGACGGGGAGCACTGGCTAGGACTAGACAATATCTACAACTTGGCCAAACAAGGTGACTATAGGCTGATGATCGAGCTGGAGGACTGGACAGGGAAGAAGGTCTATGCGGAGTATAGCAGTTTCCGCTTGGAGTCTGAGAGTGAGGGATACCGCCTCAGACTGGGAATGTACCAGGGCAACGCTGGAGACTCTTTCACCAGCAACAATGGGAAACAGTTCACCACACTGGACCGGGATAAGGATGCATTTACTGGTGAGATCAATGACATTATAGTATGTCCGATATACAGATTTTACATGTAGATTTGATTAATTTACTGAACCTCTTGTTTTTTTTAAAATGCTATACAGATCACTTTGTGTGTTTGATATAATGTAATGTATGAATTAATGCTATCTTTTCTGTAGGTAACTGCGCTCACTTCCATAAGGGTGGCTGGTGGTACAATGCCTGTGGTCAAACCAACTTGAATGGGGTCTGGTACAGTGGAGGGGTCTACCGCAGCAAGTTTCAGGATGGGATCTTCTGGGCCGAATACGGGGGAGGATACTACTCTCTCAAATCGGCTCGCCTCATGATAAGACCAATCGACTAAAACTGTTATGGAATCATTTGGAAGCAAACAGCTATAGGACTTGTACCAATCATCAGCAAATTTATCTTATAAACCAAGATTCTCAGAGACAGGAGCAGGCCTACAAATACCGAGATACAACTCTGATTCTAACCAAAATGGAGACTAATGGCTGCAACCTAGAAATAACTGTTTTCTAGCTTCAAAACAACAGTGGGTCATCAAGATTCCGAAGAACTAAGGCAGTTTGCAATTTGCAGTAAAAGGGAAACTAATTTTTGAAAGACAATCTTCTGAGCAGCTAATTGTGGACATTGCTAAGGGTTGGTAATAGTTGGGTTTATGTAAAGTTCACGTCCACCAATATGTCCCCATGTCCACCTTTGTGTTGTTGCAAAGACATCAACAATGATTACGTATGAATGAGCGTGTGATAACCCCATTTGCATTTGTTTTGTCTGATAATGTTGGAAGATTTGTGCACTCATGAACTATGATCATGCAAAAATATGTATTTTTAGCCAAGGTTTTATGGCAGAGGTGCCTTAAGTATGTAAATATGTGGCTTTAATTTCAGTTAATTTAAGAGGTGTTCATCTGCTCAGGCCAAATGTTCACAGACGTGTTGCTCTGCCATTTCTGTTATTTATCAATGTATTTATGAATAATGTAGTTCTGGACATTCCTTGTATACACCTCTGTTATGTATTATTGTAATCCTTTATACATAATAGAGCACTCTTCACAGAAATACAAAAGCAATGAAAGATGGGGTACACACCAAAAGTTCTGATAAAAGAAATGTCTAATTAAATTTCTTGTTCAATATTGATGAGTTTCTTTTTTACCGATTATACAGCGCAGTCAAGCAAAATTACTGTTTTTAGCCTTTTGATGAAAATTGTCAAGCATGGCTGTAAAGAGAAATTGAAGTGTAGCAGAGGAACTGGCTCACAAAAGTAATTTGTTTGCAAAGAGACAGCACACAAAAAAGACTTATAATAAATAATTTGAGGTTAAACCAGGAAAATAAAAAATCTAGGAGAAAGGTTAGAAAAATTTAAGTCATGAGGGCAAAGTTGAACTTACATAAAATGTTTTTCTTCTCTTTTGGAAAAGATGGAGATATCAAATGTATTGTTACTGTTTGTGGCTTACTTTCTCTGCTGTAGATTAAAACCAGCAGTCAGGCATAGAAAAAAAAAATCCAATTTATTATGTTAACCCAGCTCGTCTGAACTAACCATAAAACACAAGACTGAAACTGAAGGCTGATGGGATGTTAAATGTCAGCGCTTTCCATTACACAACCACAGTCCCGATTAAACCATAAAACTAAAAGTATTAGTTTTGTAAAGAAATATGGGCCACAATATTGTGTAATGAAAAACATAAATGGGTATTTTTTTCTTCATTATCGTTCAATACTTGACTCTTCCTTAACAAAAAAGACAACAGTGGAACTTTTCAATGTATCACCTTCATCATCATAAATTGTTCAGATATGAGTTTTAAAATTGATGTTTCTCTTTCTGGACCAGCCATTAAAAGAACATTTACAAATCTTTTTTTTTCTTTATTGCATTTTTTTTGTACAATTTTCTTCAAAAAAATGCCATATCCCTAACCTAATATTTAACAACTAATTACTAATTTACACAAATGGCATTACTTCTACTCCAAAAACTAATACTAAAGCATTGCTATGCTGATAAGAATTATAAGGTACAAGGAACACATTGAAAGTCAATGCATTTTGTCTCGATGGGGTGATTCGTTTCAGTGGGCTCTTTGTCTTGACATGATTGGCGTAAAAACAGACACAAGTTCATCTGAGCATAAAACAGGGAGGTAGTGTGAGAGGAGCAGACAGGAGGGAGCTGTGTATACTAAGTTTGGTGGTGGTCACACAATGTCCCCCATACACATTGCTTTGAACAAATGCAACACTGTGGAAAAACCAAAGTGCAGTGACTGTGCAACAGCAACAGGGAACTTTCTGCTACCTTGTTATCAAGAGATAATCATTGTACAAACTAAATGTAGAAATTATATAGTAACATGGCTATAAATATACAAAAGGGTTTATGTTCAGGAACCCCCCTCCCTATATTTGATTTTCTGTTTTAATGTTGTAGTACTAGTGACAACAACAACAAAAAACCCTAATAATGCTAGTATCAAGATTGCACTGGGAAGGCCAGTAACTAAAACCTTAACTCCACTAGCTGAATATCACATGGGCAATAATATGATTTAAGTTATGTGTAATTTACAATATCCTCCAAGCCATTACCTGGGTTCAACATGCCTACATTGTCTAACTGAGATGGTTGCAAGAATAAATTGTGTTAATATGAACGTTGGGTGTAATGTGTAGTGATCATAAGCTTATAATAAATGGTCCTAATTTTTCATTTGAATATTTCTGGTACATTTCTTCTTACATATAAACTGCCACTTAGCCACAACTAAGAACATCACTATATTACTTCACCATATCCTAAAATCTGAAAAAACAAAATGACATTGTGTTACAGCCTGAAAAAAGCTGCTGCATTCGGTACCTTTCCCTTTACCAAAGGATGACTCTGTCAAGCCAAACGGATCAAACTCCCAGCCCTTTGTTTACTCAGAGGCACATAAGAGATGCTCTGGACCAGTGCTCTAACTTATTGTTTGGTGTCAGAGGGATTAATGTTCAAGGGCAGAGTTGGACACAATGTGGTGAATGGCCTCATGTGTGCCAATGCCAGCTTGGCTCAGTTCATCAGCAAGGATTTGTTTCTAACGCAAATCACTCAAGCTTAAGTATTATGAGCACTGGATTACAATAGTCTTAACAGACATCTATCAAACAAGAAAGGATGAAGATTCTTGGATTCTTTGACAGAGACACCAGCATAGCCAAAGCAAATAAGGCCTCCGTTCAGCCTGAACTACAAATTCTTCAGGGATGCTGTCATTATTTCCCTTATAAAGCGTGACAAACAAAATAGCTGCTTAAAAATCCTATGAATGCTCCCAGACTTTTTTGATTTATGTTTGATCTGATATTTGTTTGTGTAAACAACAAGGCTGAAATTACGTGGCTATAGTATTGAAGATACAAGCCAGATGGTTGTAAAAACAAGGAAGCGAGGAACATGTGGTCATTCTGCCATGAACAAAGAAAAAAGCAACAGATGTGTAAGTATTCATGTTTTGTATTAGTAACTGTGTCAAAATGTGGTGATATCACCACACACCTTCACTACTAAAACAGTATCTGAAACAAGCAACATACAAGAGCTGCTCAAAAACATCAAATGTAGCTACTGTTAATTTATTTAAAATAAAATAAGTGCAAATGGATATCCAAACAGGAAATTGCTCTAACTATGGAGATGGATAAGGCTTTTCAAGTTTTACCCAGGATATTCTTTTTATATGAGAGTTTGGAAAGATTTTATAATTTTTTAAAATTATTATTATTATTGTTATTTTTAATGAAATCAAAAACGTGTCCTTTGAGAGCATGCCCTCCTTACCCAGGTATGGTATACAGGCGACCATGCTCTGGCTGCTGATGTAATCTCTGAGCCTCTTGTAGTTGTCCTCTTTAGACATCAGATAATCAAGCCGGTCAAACGTTGCCTTGTCCTTCCGACTGAGTAACTATTGAGGAAATAAATAAAAATAAAAAAATCAGCAAAACCTGGTAAATGGAGCCATTTTCTTTAAATTTGTTTTGGCCCATTTCTCATCTCTAAGGCAGGTGTACTACATCTTGGCCAGAAAGAGCTTGACGGTCTAAAGATTCCCCTGTGATTTTGTGGACCCAAGAAACTCTCCCCATTACCTCAGAGCATTATTATGTTATTATATCAGCTCTGCGTCTACAATAAAATGCATTTGCATTTGACCATTTAAACATTTCTCATTCAGATTTAACTTTTTTGTTTACTTTTCAGTCAGAATATGCAGTATTTTTGTATAACTAGTATTCTGTCACTCATCATATGAAAATCTTCTTTTGTGATACTTACCGCCCATGTTTTTGTGAGTCTGAATATTGGTGCACTTTGTAATGCTGAAACTACAGCCATTACTGCATGGAGGTTGTTCATGTCACACAATTTCTGCAAAAGAAAATAAGTAAAATAATTATTTTTACCCCCTAAAACAAATATTAAAATGTAATATAATTTGTCAGTGTCATGTACCTTGGCAGTGCGAATGTAAAGACTCAACACCTCCGCCCTGATCTTGAGTGTCTGTGCGTGGAGGATCTCTCGAACCACCCAGAAACTGGTCTAGAAAAAAAGCACAGAGAAATAAAAGTTACTCCTCCAAGAACATTCCCAAAGGCAACCAAAGTGTACGGCAAGGCAGCCATTGTTTTTGTTCAAATCCATTCTACCAAAAACCTGATCTGGAGCTTGTTTAGCCTTCTTCAAAGCAGAAAGTGGATTTTAGGAATGTTAAGATAGACAGGGAGATGGGCCTTGTTAAATCTCTGGACTTTGAGCTCAGAGCCAAGCAAATCTGGCTTGAAACTAAACAATGCAGAGCAGAGGGCAAATACTTTAATGGGAAAACTGCCATTTTAGAGTTTAAATTAGATCATTTTATTTTAATAAAAAGACCCATGCCCCTTTGAAAATTGGTGTCATGAAAATTAGGAAAAAAGAAATACAGTGTCTCCAACAAGCCAGTATAACAGTTAATTTACAAACAGAATGCGAAATATGCAAATAAACTACCGTAGTTGTTTTGTACACAGTGAAAAACAAAAGCTCTAATGAGGCAAAGTTTATCTGTTTTTATCTATGCAATTCAAAGGGCTTTACACATCAGAAAAGGCACAAAATCATTATACAAGCAGAATATAAATAATTAATAAAATGACAAAAATTGCAGAACAGGGAAGACAATATGTTGACATATTGTGAAGAATATACCGTTTAAAAGATCAAGAGAAATCTTTGAAATTAGCTCTAGGGGAAAAGGGTTA
Organism: Scartelaos histophorus; assembly: GCA_000787155.1. Classification (NCBI taxonomy): domain Eukaryota; kingdom Metazoa; phylum Chordata; class Actinopteri; order Gobiiformes; family Gobiidae; genus Scartelaos; species Scartelaos histophorus. The sequence continues at coordinate 6,419 of KN503929.1, read as the reverse complement.
AGAAGAATACTAAACTGATTAACCAGCAGATAAGCCCTATGGTCCCTCATATGTCAGCTGGGACAGGAGTGTGTGGAGGTATGTCTGAGGATTCGTCCAGACGGGGAGCTGATGCTGGAAATCGGAGTCCTTGGGGAAAATGTTGGAAAACGAAAGGTCTGATTACACTGAGACACGCAGGGAAACATCAGTGAATCAATCTGCGTGAGCTCTAGGGAGGGACAAGATGGAAACAGAAAAGAGAAAATGTAATGGGAGGGGATTTTAGCTTCAAGAAAGATTACAAAACCAACAGCCAGATGTGGGCAGTGAACTAAGCAAGTAGAATTAGACATTTTTATATATTATTTTACATGTCACCTAAACCAGGTATTAACTTCAAATAGTCACCACGATTACATGACTGTTATAGCACACGAAAGACAACAGAAAACAAATTATACTAAAACATTTTTAAACAGAAGATAATTTTGAAGTAATAGATGTACTTGAGAAAATCAGTTAGTGCCAACAGTTGTCTGCATATTGAAACCATGTGAATGCTTATACTTTTTCTTTATGACCAGATTAATTAGTTTTTCTTCTGTTATTGGGTCTTTCCAGAGTTCTTTGATTTAAGTTTGTGGCTGGAAAGGCCGTGTGTATAAATGATCTGTGGGTACGAGTGTCAGCCTCTTTCCTGGAAATAGACTTCAGGTTTGTTTTGGTTCCAGAGAAGTGGTAGGGAGGCAGCTAGAGAGACAAATTCTTCTTATTCATCGACCAAGCCTCTTGCATGTCATCTTTTCAAACACACACTAATACAGGCATCTCAAGCAAAACAAAGCCACGTGTGTCTAATTTATACAATGTACAAAGACCAGTCTGTAGAGGTAATGAATCAGTGGTGAAATTAGACAGCCAACTAAGTTATGATGACAGGGAACTTTGCCCTTTACCAATTATGTCTGCATTATACCATAAACCCACAAAAATAAAATTGTTTTTTTTTTAAGTAGGTTTAGCAGTTTTAGCAAGGAAAGGTCTGAATAAAATGTTTACTGTGGTTCCGTATTTGTATCACACACCCACACAGTCCTAGAAGCAAAAATATAAAATCTCAGAAGATTTTTAAAGTTGTTAAGAAGTTACGGTATATGGGACTACTACACACCATTGCAGAGGTCTGAGATACTTTAAGTCAATAAAGCACATCAGTTTTGGAGACAAAGCCTGTCTCTCACATTACCATGGGCCCATAGCTCCATGAGTCCATCTGCTCTGGCTCCACTGCAGCAGCACGATGAGATCACTCCACAAGGATGGCAGTGCTCCACTTCTGAACACTCTGCTGCCTACAAGTGTCTGTGGGTCTGTGCTGCTTAAACACTGGGCTATGAACATCAACTATGAACATCAACTATGAACATCAACTATGAACATCAACTATGAACATCAACTATGAACATCAACGTTATGACCCGAGATCACTGTTTTTCACAGGATTGAAAGTAAGAAAACCTACAGCTGCCTACAGGCCAGTTTCTTGTTTTAAAGTACGTTTGCATTGCTACCTGATGTCAAGATGAGCTTTACAACTCTCCACAACATTAGATACACTCCTCCAACAAATACCCACCTATACTGGCGGGGGAGTCCCTGGTGCACAAACTTATTGTTTATCAAACTGAAGTGCATGATAACAATCGTGGTTGGTGGGTTTAAGTCATGATTTTGTTCAGGAGTGGGCATATCGTTGTGAACTTTTAAACCTGGTGGTATGAGCCTTGCGTCATTAGGTAGGTAATGATGTGATGTGGAACCACATTGCTTACCAACTGGAAAACATAAAAAGGCTGTGCTAGTGTGGTTTTCCAATCAACTGTAAATAGTATAGAACTGCTTAATACTTTGGAACTAACACTTTTAGCTGTGATTTATTAGTATTATTGTGATGTGTTGTTTTGTTTTAGCACTTACCGTCATGTTACTAAGTGATAATGATTTACAATAACAGTCACTTCATTTTCAGCGCTTTATGTAATCTGCTTACTTCTCTCAGCTTTGGCCAAATACGAAAGTTAATTCCCCAAAACGAATCCCTCTCATTCTTCCAGAGTGCAGTGCCAGGAGCACAACCTTGTGAGCAGATAGCACTTTATCCCATGCAGGCAAGGTATTTTCTGGGATCATAGACTCTCTCTATCCAAGGTATTATTTAAAAGTCATTTTCTATGGCTGCCAAAAGCTGAGTGTGAGAATCTTGATCTACTGTTGCTCATGTACGTAGCATGCAGTTTCCATGGTTGCTCATTTCCATTTGCCTGTCACAAATTTAGTCTGGAGGGTCGTAAACCACAACTTGGCAGAGACACAAGTTGCCCTTTACATCACGGCCCACAATTTCCTGTTGATGTTTGAGTGCATCAAGAGCCTGAAGTAGAGAAGATCTCTGATTTCTGTTTTTATTATTAAACCTCATGAACAAATAATGGATAAAACACATGTGAGTTATGAAGGAGATGCCAAGGAAATCATTCTTACATAACAAAGTAGGACTGCATTGTACTGAAAAATAGTATGGGATATTTCACTAAGAAAATTGTGTTAGTGGCACAGATTACAATATTGCAAGATAGATTTGTCCAATTATTATTATAACCTGCAGACTAAGCTGCAACATATTCTATATTTATACATCTTGATATATTCAACTGTTATTTATATAAACACAGTGCTTGAAACAATGACCAGTTCATTTTCAAAGACAATCATTGATTTACTCATTAATTTAAGTCCACATCTTTTTCTATTTTTTATTTTCACATATGGTTTATTAATATTAGAAATAAATATTTACTGCCATGATTATTAGCGCAATGCTTTGTTACTTTGAGACAGTAAACATGACAGAAAGAAAGCTGCTCTCTCTTTACTGTTGGCTGGCTAAAGCTCTAAACCTTATACAGTGCACAGGGACATAGAGGAGAGGTGATTAAAATGTGTGAACATGTCTCACCTGGTTAAACCTACGAGTGAAGGCCACAACGTTTGGGGCAGAGCTGTGCTTCTCCTTCTTGTTCCAGCCACAACTCGACAGCTCCTAAACAAGAACAAGTCAGCATTAGACACATAATAAAACACAAAACTGGCCCCATCCCAAACTAACTACCGGTACATTATTAGTTGTTGTCAGATTACACAGTTTTATGTCACAAATGGAGGCAGAAATAGCACATTGTATTTTCATTAACAAATTCTACCTATATTACCAGCCTTAATTTTCCAACTACAAGACAAAATTGCATATCAGCAACAGCAATTTTCCTGCTTCCATCCATTTAAACACCAGAAGATTAGAAAGCCAACATGTATTCACATGAGAAAACTGTGGGAGGAAAACAAATTAAATGCAATGATAATTTTGCACAGATTTGCTAATAACACAACCATATTATCAGTAATTTTGGTTTCAGCTTTGCAAGATAGAGTATCCAATTCTTTGAATTAATACCCAATTTAAAACAGATAGGCACCAGATGGAGTTTCATCCTGTGATTGATTTGGCTCATCAGTTGTTAGTTGTTTTCTAAGGACACAGAAATACCATGTCACAAATGGAAATGGTATTCTCAGAAACTAAGAGGACACTTCAAATACATTACAGTGAGGTACTAGTAAAGTAATAGGACACAGATCATGCCAAGCATAAATTTTAGTGTGTACCATGAAAGTCTTCAACTCAGAGCCACAAGTCCGGGTCACTATGCTATTGTGCACCTCTGAATATACAATCTTAGCCATGTCAAATTAATAAAATACAAAAGAGCATTCAAGATTTAATAACTGCTTCAGTGCTGAAATCTGAACCCCCTCTGTAGTCCTTGTGAGAACCAGGCTAGACTCTGGCCTTATGTGCACTCCTTACAAATGAGCTTTGGAGCAAAGGGGAACCCAGAGCCTCCTTTGGCCTTTACAGACAGCTCAAGGGTCAGCAATATGCACTGAACTGCTGGTAAAATATTGCACAAGCTCAATTCTGTCTCCCTGCTCACTCCAGACGACTTAGTATGACAACTGCTTCTGTGACCAAAGCCATATCAGGATGGGTCCAACTAAACATATGCCAGTATGTGTGTGCTCATTCAGGACCAAACAGCTCACCAGGGTTTAAAGACAGATTATCAAATGCAGATGGGAACAGAGGAAAGGAGAAAGAGGGAGATTATGCTGGAAAAACTGAATATTTATACCTGGAACAAAAGATTTTGTGAGCAATGGAATGTCAATAAAACATGGGGAAATTGGTATTTAATTAAATTCACATTGGGACAGAAAGATACCAAAAAATTTAATTTATACAGGTTAGATCAGAATACTTCAATAAGGGGTGAAATACAGTTTGGAGTGTAGACTATACTAATAGAATTGTATTGGTGGGATTGTTGAATGCATGTTAATGCTTTCCAAGAGCAGTAATAATATACTTCACCAAATAATGCACTTTTAATTAGAGCTTTTGCAGCCTAAGGAAAAGCAGAAATTCCTGAACGGGTCTGTTGTGGAAAAAAAATATATATATATCTCTAGATGATAAATAATTAATCCATTTGTGAAGCCTGATTCGTTTTTGGAATACAAAAGAGCATCTGAACTCTGAAAGAAATACACGTTACATACATATCAAAGCAGAGTGGCTTTAGTTTAACACACTTGTGCTAATCAACTTACATTTGTGGACAAGTAAGACAACACAGAGATTCCTGTGGGGTGGGGGCAGTTGTGTTTACTGAGCCTTAACACATGCTAATGACCTGTCTGGTCTCAGGAAGAAAACACATTCATTTACACAAAGACAGACTGAGAGAAATCTTTCCACAGTATAAATTTCCATCACAGGTCCAGGCAAAGTGAGAAAAGACTGATGTCTAAAAATGGCAGAACATGGATCCAAGTGACTTTTCAACAACTTGATGGGCAGGACATTAAGCCTTGTCATCTACTACACATCTACTACAACATTTAAAATCAAACCTTAAATAAGTATTTCTAATTTTCTTGTGTCAATCATCCTGTTGAACCAGACTGATTTGTAACAAAATTGTCTACCACTCAAATCAATCACCTGGGTGCGGCATGTCCTCAGTCTCCAAACTTCATCAATTAAAAACAGTATTATTTGAAAATAGCTGTTCACAAGTTTGTTGATGTTTGTTTGAGATAAAAGTAAACAAGATCAGACATTAACAGGAATGATAAAAAAAAGAAATTGATTAATAAAAACAAAAAACCTATTAGGTCTTAACAACCTTGGGTGGACAGTAAATTTATCCTTGTGAAATAAAACCAAATATTTGTGTATATTCTATGCCAATCTTGACAGATTTACTCCTTGGAAATAGCATACAGCATTTACCATTAATCTCAGTGATGGGCTCCACACTTTCTGTTGCACAGGGGCCAATGCTTACTTTCTCCTGTTAAGTACCTTTCACTGTGTTCTTGCATCATTTGGTCTGAGGCAGTTAGTTACCTTTTAGACACTCTAGGAACTATTATGGTTTTATTGGCTCTAGTGCATTACATAAACTACACTTAAAGCTAAGAGTTGTGTTGAGAAAAGCTTTAGCGAGGTGGTTCTGCACTTCCTAATACTGTTGTAAAAAAAAAAAAGGAGCAGTAAAAAGCCTGCTAGGGCAAACCACAGGAAAGCCGTCATCTCCATATGTGGCTCTGGCACATTTTTTTCATTCAAATTAGGAAGCAGACGTTGTACTTCTAACTTTTAACGGCCAAAGTTATATCAAGCAAGCAGTCAATAAAAGCTACTAAACCTTATCATTGATATCAGCAACATTAACATATGATGTTAATTTACTCATTATGTATTCAACATTTGTTTTTAAAAGACCGTGAGTGGAGTGGCTTTTTCAAAAAGCAGTGCACAGTTGTAACCGACTTGATCCCAAATTGAATGCCAGTGCAATTCCTTTAGTTTTTATCTTTTAAGAAAATGTTTTGCATTACAGACAATGTTAGACAAAAATAGGATTAAAGCTAGGACAGGAAAAACTGAGATGACAGGAGTGAGGAGAAGGATAGAGAGGGCAGCCAGGGTAGCACAGTGTTTCAGAAATGAGAGTGGATAAATAATAGAGGGATGTTCTGTATTAGTAAATCTGTCCAGAGCTTTACAGGCAAACTGTTCTGGACAGGACAACAGCCGATGACATGGATCAATGTTTCTGCTACACCAGTGGAAAAGGTGGGACACTGGGAAATAACTTCCAACTTACATAAAATGCACTGTTTTTGGTGTCAGACTAGAAAATGTGTTTTGTTATTAATATTAATGTTTCTGTGTGCATTTAATATTATTAGAGTTTCTGTTAGAATGTTGAATCTTTGAATACAATTATATACCAACAGAATTTTGAAAG